>MU226817.1:260778-289384 GCA_018584345.1 Thuja plicata
TCCATTTATAGATGCTACTCCTTATAGACAACTTGTTGGAAGTTTAAATTATCTAACTCTCACTAGACCTGATATATCTTTTAGTGTTGGTTTAGTTTCAAGATTTATGTCCAAACCTCGACAAACTTACTTCAAAATTGCAAAAAGAATATTAAGTTATATGAAAGGTACTCTTGATGTAGGTTTATTTTATGATGCAAATTCTGATTTTACATTAAAAGGATTTACTGATTCGGATTTAGGTGGAGTCCCCAATGATGGGAAATCTACTTTTGGGTATTGTTTCTTTCTTGGTTCAGGTGCTATAGATTGGAAAAGTAAAAAAGATCAATCTATTTCACTATGTTCTACTAAAGTTGAATACAAAATTTGTACTAATGCCTCCAAATAATCCTTATGGCTAGAATAATTCTTGAAGATTTGGGTCTACCTCAACATGAACCTACACCTTTATATTGTGACAATCAAAGTGCAATAGCCTTGGCAAAGAATCTGGTCTACCATGCAAATTCAAAGAACATCTCTCTCCACCACCACTTCATTAGAGATAAAATTGAAGAAAATAAATTATCCCTCATCTATTGCAAGGGTGAAGATCAAGTTGCAGATATTTTGACAAAGCCTCTTTCTAGAGAGAAATTTGAATTTCATTGTAAAAATTTGGGTTTGATACCCCTTGATGTAAATCCCCCAAGTAAATATTAAAGGGGGGTGTTAGAATTTAATCTTTCCTTGGTTGAAAATATTGAATTAAAGGATAAACCAAGGTATCCTTATTTGTATTTGTCCTCTAGTCCAAGTAGGAGGACATGTCACTATTTTGTATTTCCTTTAATAAGGAAAAAAGATATTCCTCCTTAAGAGGAATCTTGCATTTGTCACACACACAATATGAATGTGGCATTCATAAAAGATTGGAATTACATGCAAACTCCTCCACTCATCTCTACTTAAGAGTTGCCTCTCACGCACTTGCTCTAATAATCTTCTCTTCTTTCTCACTTCTCCTCACATTCTTATCTTGCTCTCAATATTGTATTGAGCTCATTTCTCTCATTATTTAGGCCTTGTGCCATATTCATATTCTTCACAAGGGGTTTTTCTTGTTTTTCCCCTTTCAAATCCTTGTATTCTTGTCTTGGTTCTTGGAGCTTGGTGATCTCTTGGCTTGATTCTTTGTAGCAATTCCTCACTCTCTCTTGGTTAACTTGGTAAATTCCTTTCATGCACTCACACTTGGATTCTTTCATTTTCTCTACTTCTTTTTTATGATTTCTAACAAAACCTAATATGGGAAAAACCACCAGTAACATGCTACCAATTTTTCACTCTTCTGAAGTGAGATATGTGAGTAGCCAACCCTATTAAAGGTTACAATACACATTGTTAAATGTGACCTTGTTAAAGGATTTAATCACTCTATTAAAAGTGAGCCTTGTTAGAGGGCTTAGACCATTCCATCATAATGTCACCTTGATTAAAGGATTTTTAATATGATTGTTAGGTCAACCTTGTTTAAAAGGATTTCACACTGATACAATGGTTAGAAAGTAACAATAATGTCATCTGAAACATACAACTCACTTTGCAAATACAGATCCTCTTTCACTCAAATGCTAACTCATTGACTGGCCTCCATTGTCATCTCAAACTCATATCTTCTTGGAAATATGTCAAGAAATCACCAATGTGTAGTCTTGTACTACTCTTCTCAGCCTTCTCAGCCTTCTTCTTAGATTTTCCAACCAACTGAATTAACCTCTACACACATAACCTACTATTAGGTTAATCGTATACCTCTTTGATCAGGTAGCTAGATATTTTTCCACTTAATCATCACCATAGATCTTAGGGTTTGGTCAGATCCAATGAATCCTTCCAACATTTTTTTTCCATCTACCTTGTAGAATACATCCTAAAACTCCTTCTTGAATCCATACATAAAATGGTTAAACATATATTAAATGCTCATTTAATTCTCCACAAAAATCATCCATATCTTAAATACACTTCACATATCCTAAAAAATCAACTATGTCATTTGGGATCTCAAATCTTAATCAAACTGTCAAAATACTGACACTCAGTCATCACTGTGTTCTTCCACTCATTCATCATTAGAAAAATCAGTAATTTACTAACGCTTGGTAAATACTTATCCTCGGTCGACACTAAATTTTATTGGCATGTACTGGCTCTCAGTCGACACTCGCATCACTCGACACAAACATAAGTTCCTTAATCTTCTTCTTTATTAATCGGTCAAGAATAAACTTGTAGTCATCCAAACTTCACTTGGTGTTAAATATAAAAAACAAATTACCTTACCGACATGCAATCTCATCAAGTACCCATTGTAGTTTCACATAACTCAACCATTTCACCAAGTATTCTTGTTATCTCCTATTTTCAAATCTTCTTCATCAATCAATTGATATGGTACTTTACAAGATAGAAATTGTCTTACCAGTTAAGGTTTGACATCAATGGAAATATAACAATTATTTCAATTGTAGCTTCCAACAATATCCCTCTTTGGCATTGATGCAAAACACATGCAAGGTTACCAAACAATCCAAACAATATGTTCTAAAAATAGATTTTCATTAATGTCCTTGGCTTCATTCTAATTCTCTTCAATACAAATATTATCTCTTCAATACAAATATTATCTTCCTCTTGGATAGATTTCTCTATGTATCTTATCTCTCTAATAGTATAGTTTCTATGTAATTATCCCTCTTTTTCACATCTCTCTTACTGTCCAATCTGAATATCTCCCTCAGTACATTTCTCTCATAGTATATCTCCCTCTTTGACAATAATGCCAAAGACATACATCTTTACCATGTAGATATCTCTGTGTCAACTTTCTGAATTCTATGCTTCCTCTGCCATCTTGCTTATGATTGATCAATACCTTTTGTGTTACTCTTCACAGCTTTAGGAAACTCCTAAAGTGTGACCACCTTTGCATCAATTTGTCAGATATTTTTTGTAATACATTTGATGCAATCACTCCATGTGATCCTAGTTAGCATCAGATAGGGGAATCACACCTAATTTACCTCTCAAATACTCATGATCATTCCTAGGTAATTCCTTATTAAATATATATGCTAACTATTCTTTTGTATTTACATATTCAAGTCTTACTTCTTTGTCTTGTACCATCTCTCTCTCAAGTAATGATACTTGATATAAATATGCTTGGTCTTTGTATGCATCATAGGGATCTTTGAAATATTACTATTACTAGTGTTATCATGGAAAATAACAATTGGATCAGTGATCGCTTCCTTCATTCCTTTCCGCAATTGCTCGATCCACACTATATTTGAACAATTTACTGTTGCTGCAACATATTTAGCCTCTACTATTGATTGAGAAATGCAGTTTTATTTCTTGCTTGTCCAAGAGACTAATCTCTTTCCTAAAAAGAATGTGCCACCAATGGTACTCTTTTTGTCATCAATATTACCTGCCCAATTGGCATCTGTATAAACTTTCAGTTCAAACTTCTCATTCTTCTTGTAACATAATCCATAGTCCTATGTTCCTTTAAAATATCTCAGTATCCTTTTCACTGCCATCATGTGACTATCTTTAGGATTTGCAAAAAATCTTGCAACAATCCCAACTACTAATGCAATATCTGGTCTACTATGGACAACATATTGTAGCTTCCCAATCATTGATCTATACAGGGTTTGATTAACTTCAGTTGTCTCATCAGTCTTTGATAGTTTTTGTCTAGTAGCCATAGGTGTACTTACAGGTCTTGAGTCCTCCATGCAAAAGGTACAATATCTCCTTGATATATTTAGATTGATTAATGTAGATACCCTTCTTCATCGAATATACTTGCATACCAACAAATAATTTGATCTCTCCAAACATAGACATATCAAATTCATTTTGCATCTCATTTGAAAATGTCTGGCATAAAGCATCTTGTCCTTGAAATATGATATCATCAAAAAATATTTCAGATAACAATATCCCTTTACCTTTTTCAGATTTTAAGTACAGATTAATGTTGTCATTTGTTCTTGTAAATCCAATCTTGACTAAGTAATTGTGCAATCTCTCATACCATGCTCTGGGAGCTTGCTTCAATCCATGCGGTACTTTATTTAGCTTGCAGACCATATTCCTCTTGCTTGAAAGAAAAAATCCTTCAGCACGTTCAGTGTATACCTCTTCTTCTAGTATTCCATTCAGAAATGTTGATTTGACATCCATTTGATATACTTTGAATCCTTTGTAAGCTACATAAGCTAGAAAAATTCTAACTCCTTCCAATCTAGCAACTGGGGAAAACGTCTCACCATAGTCAATGCCTTCTTCTTGTGCATATCCTTTGCATACTAGTCTATCCTTGTTTCTTATAACTTCTCCATGTTCATTCATTTTATTTCTAAATACCCACTTGGTTCCAATAACATTCTTGTCCTTTGGTCTAGGTACTAGTGTCCAAGTTTTGTTCTTCTTGATTTGTTCAATTTCTTCATTCATGGCATGTATCCAATCTTCATTACCAAAAGAACCTTTCACTGATTTGGGCTCAAATTCACATAATAAGCATGTCTAATTTTTTTAATTTTCTTCTTGTCATGACCTTTGAATCTTTTTCTCCAATGATTTGATATGGTTTATGGTGTCTTCTTATATATATTCCTAGTGTAGGCTCTGGTCTCCTTTTCTCTTTTTGTTCTTCCTCGGATTCATTATGAAAATTTATTTTAGGTTCATTTTGTGTCTCTATTTCTTCCTCAGATTCCTCAGCAGTTGCCTCTTGCTTCTCGGCAACCTCTTTCTGTGTCTCAACGTTTTCTTGTTGTTCAAACTGTTGGGCTCTCCTTTGTTCATATAAATGAAAGATCTATAATCTTTGAGTTCTTTCTTGCATTCAAATTTATTCTTTTATGCATATTCATCAATTCAAACATTTGCACTTTCCATAACTTTGTTAGTGTTAAAATTCAAACATATGTAGGATTTTCTCTTAGTGGATTAACCTAGGAATATGCCTTCGTCACTTTTAGCATCAAGTTTTCTATTTCTATTGTCCTTTAGTATATATCATTTTCTTCCAAAGGCATCAAAGTATTTTACATTAGGTGCATAACCATAACATAACTCATAAGGTGTAATATTGATACCTTTCTTAACTTGTACTTGGTTCAAGGTATATACTATTGTACTTACAACTTCTCTCTAGTAATTTTGTATAACATTCTTCTCTATCATCAGTTTTCTAGCACAATCCATTATTGATCTATTCCTTCTCTTGGCTATGCCATTCTGTGGGGGAGTCCTCGGAGCAGACACCTATCTTTTAATTCCTCTATCATTATAGAATAAGTTAAACTCACTAGATATAAACTCTCCTCCTCTGTCAGATCTTAGACATCTCAAGCTCTTACCTATCTTTTGTCTTTTTTTTCCAAATACCACTTAAACAACTAAAAAGCATTAGATTTTTATTTGAGAAACATCACAATCATTATTCTAAAGTAATCATCAACAAACAGTATGAAATATTTATCACCTTGGTAGCTTTTCACACCAATAGGTCCACAAAGGTCAGTATGAACCAATTTCAAAACATTATCTGAAGTATAGGTTTTGCTCTTAAAACTAGACTTTTTCATTTTGCCCAACTGACATTGCTTACACTTAACATTATCAGGTTTCTTCAATCTTGGTAAACCTCTTACTCTTTTCATCTTACTAATCTTTACCAAATTGTCAAAATTCACATGACATAACCTCTTATGCCATAACCATATATCATCATATTGTGCAAACAAACATGTCTCATCAGATAGATCTAGATAGAACAAATTACCTCTTGTATGTTCACCACTTCCAATCAATTAACCAGTAGCATCAAATATTTTAGCCTTTTGTGATGGAATTCAACTTGGTATCTAGAAGTGTTCAACTGAGAAACACTCAAAAAATTACAATTCAAACCTTTAACCCAATAATAATTGTCACATGTGATCCTATCAGACAGTTTTATTGATCCTTTTCCTTTCACAAGACATGGTTTGTCATTACCAAACTTAACACTACCACCTTTGCAATAGCTTAAGGTTTCAAATTTACTTTTATCACCAGTCATGTGATGTGAGAAACCACTATCAATTATCCATCTATCACCTTTACTAATATATGAAATAAGTGTAGTTTTCTCATCCTCATCGGAATCATCTTTCATAGCAACATAAACAACTTCTATATCATTGTCATCAGATTTTTTAGATTCACTGTCAGTTTCTTCTTCAGCAATATAGAAGGATTTCTTACCTTTATCTTTATAGTCCTTATACCTTCTTAAATCTATGTCATCCCTTTTGTCTTCGTACTTTCTTTCTCTTCTATCATCCTTTTCATTCTTGTCAGGGCATCTTGTTGCAATATGGCCAACTTTGTTACATGAAAAACATATTATAGGAAGTTTACCTTTGAATTTTCCTTTTCCTCTCGGTAGTCTTCTAGACATAAGTTCTTCAAGTTCATCAAGATCATCATCAGAAGTTTCACTATCACTTTTCACATGTCTTTCTTTTCTTTCTTAGATTTATGAAGAGTCAATTGTGATTTGAATGTAGAATCAACATTGTGAGGAGTGAAATTATCAAAAATTGATAACTCAAAAGCAATAAGTCTACCAATTAGACCTTCCAGAGTTAAGTTGTTACCAGGAGTACATCTCAGTTCTTGTATAGCAGATACTCTAATAACATAAATAGGAAGTAGAGTTCTTAGAACCTTTCTAATAACAGTATCATCATCAATAGATCCATTAGCTCCTCTAATAACATTTACAACCTCCTTAACTCGGCTATAATATTGAACAATAGTTTCACCATCTAACATTCTCATTTCATCAAACTTACCTCTCAAGCTTTCATATTTTTCTCTAAGTAAATTTGTATCACGTCCATAGATAATTTCCAGTGTGTCCCACATTTCTTTTGCAGTTTTTTAGTCTTTTATATCTTCAAATTCAGGATAACTTAGGGTTGATGCAATCTCCAACATTGCTTGGTTGTGTTCTTGTTTTTATTTCATCTGCTGAGATTTCATAGTTGTAGGCATTGTTATGTAATCATGTTCCACATAGTATTTTTATGCTTCTCCAATTCCAGCTAGGTGTAGCTTCATCAAACTTTTCAATGCAGGGAAGTTCTCCTTGTTCAGCCGCGGTACCTCCTTTTTATACTTCTTGATCTTTAGCTTTAAGTACCTTCAAACTTTTCCTTACAAGCACCACAATGCTCTGATACCAATTATTACACTGATTCAGAATAACTAAGAGTGGGGTGAATCAGATATCCTAGGTCCAGATGTACCAAATGAACTTTATAAACACTTTAACCAACTCAAATCCACTCGGTCTCTTTGGCATAAAATTAGTGACATAAACTTGCAGTTTATTGTCCTAATATAATCAACTTGCAGAATATAAACTCTTAACAGTACAACACATCAAATAACATTCACATAAGTATGACACCAAGATTTAACGTGTAAACCCAACATGGAAAAAACCACCAGTAACATGCTACCACTTTTTCACTCTTCTGAAGTGAGATCTATGAGGAGCCAACCCTGTTAAAGGTTACAATACACATTGTTAAATGTGACCCCGTTAAAGCATTTGATCACCCTGGTAAAATTGATACTTGTTAGAGGGATTAGACCATTCCATTAGAATGTCACCTTGATTAAAGGATTTTCAATATGACTGTTAGGTCAACCTTGTTTAGAATGATTTTTCATTGATACGATGGTTAGAAAGTAACAGTAATGTGATCTGAAGCATACAACTCACTTTGCAAATATAGATCCTCTTTCACTCAAATGATAATTCATTGACTGGCCTCCATTTTCATCTCAAACTCAGATTTTCTTATAAATTCGTAAAGCAATCACCATTGTGGTCTTGTACTTCTCTTCTCAGCCTTCTCTACCTTCTTAGATTTTTCAATCAACTGAACTAACCTCTACACACATAACCTACAATTATGTTAATCTTATACCTCTCTGATTAGGTAGCTAGAACTTTTTCTGCTTAATCATCACCGTAGATCTTAGGGTTTGGTCATATCCAACGAATCCTTCCAACATTTTCTTTCCATCTACCTTGTAGAGTACATCCTAAAACTCCTTGAATCCATACATAAAATGGTTAAACATATATTAACTGCTCATTTAATTCTCCACAACAATCATCCTTATCTTAAATATGCTTCACATATCCCAAGAAATCAACTATGTCGGTTGGGATCTCAAATCTTAATCAAACTATCAAAATACTGACACTCGGTCATCACTGTGTTCTTCTGCTCGGCCTTCATTAGATAACTTGGTAATTCACTGACACTCGGTAAATACTAATGTGCGGTCGACACTAAATTTGCTTGGCATTTATTTGTTCTCGATCGACACTCACATCACTTGGCACAAACATAAGTTCCTTAATCTTCTTCTATGTTACTCGGTCAAGACTAAACTTGTAGTCATCCAAACTTCACTTGGTGTTAAAGATAAACAACATATTACCTTACCAACATGCAGTGACATCAAGTACCCATTGTAGTTTCACATAACTCAACCATTTCACCAGGTCTTCTTGTTATCTCCTATTTTCAAATCTTCTTCATAAATCAATTGATATGGCACTTTAAAAGATAGCAAATGTCTTACCAGTTAAGGTTTGACATCAATGGAAATATAATAGTTGTTTCAATTGTAGCTTCCAACAGGTTATGTTGTCTCCCATATTTCATCTGATGAAAGCTATATTCATACTCTTATAGTCACAATGGCACCATTAAGGGTAGTATCAACTCTGATGTCCCAAATTCCTGATGATGAAACTACAAACTACTAGAATCAGTGAATTGACTACTTAGTGTCGTAGGGTGCATTTGCATTCCCAGGCTTGCATAAATAGCATTATGAGAGATTTATTCCTTTAACCAATTGCTTCCTTGAATCCTTCACTAAAGAGATCAACTTAATTTGATCTCCTTAAAGTTACCTATCTGCACACAAATGGTCAGTAACAACAAGAAAAAGATGCATAGTCATCACAATGAGCAGCATATCATCTAGGGAGAGAAAGCTACTATCTATATACACATGCTCTAAGATATTCAAAAGAGCAACAAATTCATCTGTAATAGATAAATCAATGAAAGATAACACATGGAGCACAAAAATGATCATTGTATAAATATATATCTCAAGGTATTAATGTATACAAAAGGTGTGCTCTAGAATCTTGAGAAAAAATGTGCATCCTCTATGCAAATAAATCCATTACAATCATGTAGATCTCCAAAAAATCAGAATGGGGAAAATCAGGTCTCGCTTCCTCCCTCTCCACCATCAGGGGGTGGGTGTGGAGGAGAATCTACTCTAGGTGGAGGGCTTTCTCCCTCAGATAGTGCCAAGTACTGTGAATATGGTGGCACTTGTTGTGCCACAAGTACTGTTGCCCTATATTATGCTACATAGTAGGCTGCCCTACTAGTCTTATATATCACTTGACTCTGTAGCCCCTGGACCCTCTCATCATGGCCTATGATTACTCAATCTCACTCTAGAATCTAGGACTATGCTACTACAAGTTGGGTCTGTAATGCTCATACTCGTCCCCTCAATGTTTGAATAACATCCCAAGGAGTATGCTCCTATGGTACTCCCTCCTCCTCGATCTGTGTCTGTGCATCTCTTCACTACTGAACCTATCTTATGGCCTCATCAAGACCAATATGGGGTTGACCATATCTCATTTCCTCATCATCTTGTACTATCGGGATCTCAACTCTGATGGAACCAAGGGTGCCTCCCTCCCCTCATTGATGTTGATGTCCAACTATAGGTTCCCTACTGGTACTGGCACCTATAGTAGTCCCTACTCTGGAAGGAGTCATACCTCTCTGAGGAACTCTATCTCATCCTCCCTATTCACCTATAGCCCTCTAAGGGATGTCTACCTCCTTAATCTATGGTACTCTCTCTATCAGATCTATGAATCTGGGGAAGGGGTGATGAGTGAAGTGATCTTTGTACTAGGGTGTGACCCCTGCATCTGTGATATCCTCTAAATAATTCCAAATAGGCCTATGTAAATCTATCATCTCCTATGTACAGAGAGCTGGAGATAATCTCTAAGACCATCCTTGATGCTCCTCATCAATTGAACGAGCATATGTTGTCAACTCTTGTGGAATGCTCTGAGCGTGACCATACTGTCGTAGTACTCTGCCTACTATGAATCGCTCAATGACACTAGAGGTCCTCCCAAGTAAGGGAAGTGAAATAAAGAAATCTCATGGCTGGTCTCTCCAATTTGTCTAGGCCTCTATGCATACATATGGTCTCCAGACCACCAAGCTAAGATCATCTAACTGACACCTCCAATAGTCAGTCTTCCCCAAGTGGGGTTGTGTAAGGAAACTTGCATACCTATATACATAGGGTTGTCCACTCTATTGTGGATCATCTATTACTGGCCTATATATGGGAAGATTCTCACAGGCCCATACCTGCAATACTAGCACTCCTATAGCCATCCCTCATACCCCCCTTGTATGTGATCTCATGCATCTCATGATACATGTGTGCTAGAAGGCACTGACCCCAACCCAATCACTATGTCTAAGTGGACAATCTCTCCAGTACCCTGCCCCATACACAATGGAATCCATGTTGGATCCTGTCCACCATCAGAAAGCAACCTATGTCTCATGCGATCATGTACTCAAGTGGATAGTGTGCACCATATTGGCTCATCAGATCATCCCAAGATATGACCTTGTCAAAGATTTTGTGAACATGGAACATTTAGATCAGTACATGTGTACCTAACTATGAGGCTACATCATACTCTATTTGCTCTCCTACGAAAAAAATCCAAAGAATCTTGTATATGTCCTCGGGAGTGATGATCATCTCCCCAATCAATAAATGAAACATATTATCCTCACTGTGTAATATCTCCACCAAAGTTGTCAAAAGTCCATGGTTAACTCAGATGTCAGGAATCTGGGATAACCATCCAAAGCCACAGTCTCTTAGGTGATGCCTCTGATCATTAGACAGGTTCCTCACTAGGTGCATGGTAGGAGGATAAGTGGATCGAAAATTTATATCTGGTAAATCTACTTTCAAGACAACAAATAGTGAAAAAGCATCAGTAATGGCATCAAAATCAGCTACACTTAGTAAGAAATGATCAGATAAGCTATCAAATAGGCTATGAAAGCAAGAACACACACAATCGATTAGAAGAAAACTTCAAAAAGTACCTTTTTTTCCCAAATGAAAAAGTACAGACAAGGGGCACTAGTACCAAAATTCTTATGAGTCAGGATTACAAGTGAAATGACTAAACACTGTGAAATGACAAATCTAATCAAGCCAAACAACAAAGTGGGCTTCTATGAATGTTTTCATGTGATAGATGGGTGATCCCCATGAGACAAAACTAATGGACTCAAATGACAAAAGACAATTTTTTGATTTGTCATACGATCCCTCTCACTGGCTCTTACAACGAACTGGGACCTACAACCAAAAAATGGCAAAAATGTGTGAAAATGTATGAAAAACTTGCAAAAATGAATGTGAAGATGAAGTTTATCAGCTACTTATGGGAGGGGGTAGTCCTACGGCTATTTGTACCATTGCATGCACTCAAAATGATGAGTTTCTACTGGGACCACCATTTTCGCTCAGAGAAGCTTCTTGAAACTCAAACGTGGATGGTGAACATGACTTGAAAATGACCCCTCCAAGCCTTATATAGAAATTTTGACCTAATTTTCAAAGTGCCCGAATGAACGTGAAAATTGCACCCTTGTCTAATCGTGTTGGGATTAATGAGAAGTAGTACTGAGAGGGGAGGGGTGAATCAATACCTCTAAAAATTTTAACTCTTTTCACCATTCATCATTAGTAATCATTCATTACTATGTTACCGACCATTACTATTGTTATTTCTTATGCATGTAGTATTAATTCATAATCTTTAATTGTTTTCAACATTCATAGAAGCATTCATCAAAGTAATAAACATGTAACACAAGATATGATATTGCAGAAAACTCCTGTTAGGAAGTAAAAAATGCGGTGGGGATGGCACCCACAAAACTTCACTATCTACAGAATGGAATGGAGCTGATAAAGGCTTACAATTTATCACTTCTAATGATCTACCATGTTAGGAGTATTAAAGAGGAGACCTATTAAGATCTACCATGTTAGGAGTATTAAAGAGGAGACCTATTAAGATCTACTCTGTTAAGAGCTTTAGCAACACTGATTTAAGTGTGCACTCGGTTAAGAGATTTACAATAGGACTATTAGGTCCACCTTTCTTGAAAGGATTTCTTAAGTGTACTACACTTGTTAGAATGAGTACATATGATTGAACTGACTATATACAATCTAAAATTTCTGATTACAGATCCATTAAAGCTCTCATAATAATAATATCACCTTAAGTGACTGATTAATACCTTTCTCTGCTCGTTGGTAGCCTATGTTCTTGTTCTTAAAACTTATTTGATTCTTTTATATCCTTCTACATGAAATCTCTTGTCTGGTCTCTAGATGCTCTCCGTGGCTACAATCTTCATCGAACAACAACATGTTCACAATAGATTGAGCATCTATTTATAAAAAAGTTTTTGACCTATCTTAGAATCATGCATTACAATGTTAACTCTTAGATCCAAGGTTTAAAACTTGACCTTGATCTTTAGTTTGCATGTTTTAAATTAGTAAAACTAATTAAAATAATAGTAAATACATTTCTTCCTCCGCTCATAATGGATTTAAAAACAAATCAAGAAGCTATGAATACAGCTTCAGTGATTTATCTGACATGGAAAGTCAGATCCACTTTTTTCGGGATGTAACTAACTATTGGTTCTTGGTCATCAGGTTGAACTGAAAGTCTACTGGCATTCCTTTTTTGAATTGATCATCGAGTTCCCTTCATCTGTCGGGTTCCTCTCTTTGTTGTTCCATCGTGTTGCACTTGTTGTTACTCGTTGGGTTCCTTTATCCTTTTTGTCATCGGGTAACACTGAATAGTGTTTGTCAGGATGCTTTTGAACTTGATAGTATCAGGTAACCTTGGCGTTAGGTAGTGTTGTGCCCTGTCTATTTGTGTAGTGTAAACTGATGGTGTAGATCATGTTTTTCCTTGTGTATACTAATGGAAAAATATAATGCCTTCAATCTCCCCCTTTGACATTAGTATCAAAAACTTATATGTGCACAATACTAAAGTGTTTAGTATGTACACCATGTCTATATCCTTGTCATTATATGACTCCCCCTAACTGTATGCATCGGTATAGTATAAGTATATATGTACATGTATACTTGCCTTTGTACTATACATTCTCTGTTATTTTCTCTTTCAAATGTGTGAATATTGACTGTACATTTCATTTCCTCCTTTCATTTCCCCTTGTACATATCTCTTCCCCCTTTATTCTAACTGAACTGTACATATCATTTCCCCCTTTATTTGATACTCATGACAAAAATGTACAACTTATAAGATGCCAAAAATGTGTAACTTACAATGTATCAAGAATATGGGAATGGGTTGTCTTGATATCTTCGAGCAATTTCTCCTATTTTTCTTTTAAGAGTTCTAGTGCCATGTGCTCTAGCTCTAGCCTTGCATGCATATCATAAATGTTTTCTAGGACAGACATTTCTGGGGTGGTAATTAGTGTGTTTGCCTTTGTCACATGTTGTTGTAGAAGTGAAAGTGTTGGTAAGAGTTAGATTGAAGCTCATTTACTTCATCCCTGTACTTTGTCTTTGCAATCTATATGTCCTGTCTCAATTTCTGAGCCTGTTTGAGTTGCTCATTGTACAATTTTATTGCCTCTTCACTATTTGTGAGAATTTTTGCACTTGTCTTAAGATCAACATCAATTTGTGCTATCTTGTCGGTATACTCCTATGTGATTTGATCAAGTGTACACAATTTTTTTATCAAAGTAATAGCTTCTGATATTATTGGATCTATTGTGTTAATCAATTCAGAAAGCTTTACCTTTTTCAATGCCACTTCCTGGCTTATCTTTTCTACTAGCTTGAACTCATACTTCTGCTCAAGTCTTTCTTCCATGACCTTCTCAGCATCAATGTTCTAAGATGTGATTGCCTCTGTGAGAACCACTAGTTGATCAAGCATCAGGGTTTTCTGATCAACATCTACATCAGGTACTATTTATTGAAGTATACCTCTTGCTACTTCTAGTACCTTTGCCTCCTTTGTGGCTTTCCTTATTTTTTCTTGCATTGATTTTCTCTCAGAGAGTCTTGCATACTTGGTCAATTCAGTTGGATCTAATGTCCTCGGATCACAAACTGGAATCTCAATGATTTCATCTAGAGTTATTGGATTCTTATGTTTTCTCTACTTCTACTTTGAGACTTGTGGGGATGCAGATGTATGAACTACCATTTCTAGTTCATTTGTTCTCTCTGAAGTGCTTGGTGAAGGCTTTGTAGAGGATGCTTCTTGTGTTTTCTGCTTGGGTGCACCTGTCAGTTTGGTGAAGACGTCTCTACATCCACCTTGGGTGTCTCTGCAGATTTTTCTTATGTTTTCTTCTCCAACTCATCCTTCTTTTCTTCTTCACTCTTATCTTTTTTCTTTTCCTCCTCTACCTCTTATGTTTCTTCTTTATTTTGATTATCAGACTTATCTTTCTGATCGTCAGTTGCAGCTTGCTTTGCATTTGTGTCCTTCTTATTATCTGTGATTTATTTTACTTCATCCTCACCCTTGTCCTCGGGTGTGCTTGTGTCCTCTACAGTAGATCCATTATTACCCTCTAATATATTGATTTCCTTCATTAACACAGGCATATTTCTTTGAGTGGTGGCTTGGGCTGTATCCAGAGTGGTGTCTTGCTCGTCGATTTGGTCTTTTTGAGTAGTGACATCCTCATCTTTTTGTATCTTCTTTGTAGGGTCTGGTTTTGTTATGTCCATGACTGATGTGTCATGTCGTGTCTCATCAGCAACATTCATATCTTTATCCTTTGATTTCTTTAATTCTTGTTACCTTCCCTGATCCTTAAGTGTAATGAATATCACATCATCTTTCTTATGTGGATCTTTGTCAGAGTCATAAGTGGTGATGTCTTGAATGTCAAGATCATCCATTACCTTGTCCAAATCAATTTGATCCATTTCTTCAACATTGTCCAAAGCAATGTGCTAAGGACTTTCCTTTGTCTTTTTCTTCCTCTCTATAAGGTGTGTCGATGAGAAGTAATTGTTCCTCATGACTTGTTGACTCTGTTGGTAGATCTAGGAGTTGTCTCCATTTTGTTTCGGTCATAGTTTCTAGTTCTGTAAGCTTATCTTCAAGCACTTTTTAAGCCCTTATCTTGGCTACAAACTTGCCTGAGTGCTTCTTCATAATTTCTTTGATTTCTTCAATCTTAGATTTGGGAGGCATTAGTTTGACAAGTACCCTCTCCCTTGCTTCTCTCTCGGTCTATAGATAATATGACCACTATTGGGATATTCTATTACCTAGCTCCTTGGGTATTTGATTTACAAATTCAGCTGGTACATATTTAAATTTTACCATTAACCTGATGATTGCCTCTTGAATCTTATTTTGGTCCTCTAGTTTGAGTGTAGCCCATTGTCTGATTTTCTTATCAGTCATTGTATCATGTGTAGCAATGGATTCAGCTGCCTCATCAACAGTTTGATTCCTGAAATTTTTCTTTACAACATTAGGCTCATCTTCTTTAGAATCCTCAATGTCAGCCTTAGTTTTGACCATTCTTTTTCTCCTCTTGATAGGTGTTGTCTTCACAATTTGTTTCTTTGTTTGTTTTGTTTTTTTTGTTTGTTTTGTTAGCTGCTTCCTCTTATAGGTCCTTAATTCACCTTTCTTAAGAGGTGTGGTGTCTCTATTTGTAGTTTGTCTCCTTGTCCTCTGCTTCTTTGTAGGAGGTGGAGGTGTATCAGATTTAGTTTCCTCAAAATCTGATTTTTGTTCATCATGCCCTTCACTGATGGTGCCATGTTCATCGGTTTCCTCTGGTTTTTCTTGTTCCTCCTCAGTAACCGATAGAATATTTTTGAGATTTTTAACCATCTTATCCTTTTTATTGACAATTTTCTTGATTTCTAGGCCTCTTTTTATCTTTTATCTGGCCTCTTCATAGGTTCCAAACCTTGGTTGTTTTCTGTCAATAGGCTCATTGATCAATGCATCAATTGCATTTGTAGCCTGATCTATGTTGATTTCATAATCTAGTGGTGCTAACCAAGCTGTTCTTGGTACAACCAGTTTGATGTGGGTGAAATCTATGTTCACCATAAAACATATTTCATCCCTATTTTTCTCAATAAGTTGTTCGGGGATCCTTGTCTTTTCCATCATCTTTTCCTTGAATTCAAAAAAGTATGCAGTCATAACAGTTTCAAAATTATCTCCTAGTGACTTAATTAGTTCACTAATCTATAATGGCACTGGTTTCGTAGTGTCCCACTTTACTTTTCCTACTGAAGGAAAGTATTCTTGAAAGTAGAAAAAGATACACATGATAAGTGAGTTGAACTTACATGTGTTGGTCTTTATAGACCTTATTGTGTTCATGTTCTCATCAAGTTGTTTAAACAAGATCTCACATAGATCCATCTAAATTCCTTTGGTTACAATTTTGTAAGTTGTGCTTGCTGATGTTGTCGATATGTTGTTCAGCCTACTTTCCTGAAATATCTTGTAACCAATCACACAAGCACCGAATCTCAGTTCTTCATCGGTGATGGTGTTAACTTTGAGACCTTTGTTGTCCCATTCAGCTTTTGTGAGCTTTGTGACTTCTGGCCTGGAGGGATTCTTGTGAGCCTTAGGCTTGTCGATTATTGGATACCTAGTGACAGAGTGAAGGACATCTTTAGTGATTTGTTTGGGTTTATCCAACCACAACTTTTGGTCATGCAATCTGCTAAGTACCAACCTAATACAGTCGGTCTTGAAGTCCCTTGGGAAATATAGGGCATTAGTTATGCCTTTAACCTCTAAGTGTTTTTTCTCTTCCTTTAGGTTGCCTTCTTCATCACAAAGCTTCTTATAAGCTTCATCCATCTCTTGATCTCCTATTTCGGTGATCTTGTAGTGAATATAAGACCTAACATCTTCTATAAGCAAAACCCTAAGTGGAATCTTAGAAAATGCATCAGTTTCATTAGTTGTAATGCAATCTCCAGGCATACCTTGTATTTGGGCTCTAGACAGGTGCTATTCTTGATTAACCTAACCACATTCTTCTTATCACTCTTGATCTTAGCGGTTCTTGATGTGGTTGCCATCATTTTTCAAGTTTTAGGGCTTTCTTGAAAATTTAGGGCTTTCTTGATAAATAATGACAGAGATCTTTCAGTGCCCTTGGTACTTACTTCAATCTATGATAATGGTGAATAATCTATTTTTTGTGTGCTTGGATCATGTTGAGGTCACTCTGTCGAATTCTCTTCAATCTCTCTATTTTTCACTCTGCTTTCTCTTCAAATCGCGGGTGCAAAATGAAGTTGTCTCATCATCTATTTATAGACTTTTTTCCCTAGGTCTTGTCATAAATTCTCAACAACTCGTCAGGACATGAAGACGGAGTTTGTCGGAAAGAATTTTAAAAGTCATTGTTGGTGTTGTCAGGTTGCTCAGGATAGTTGTTAACAATTTTTCTTTTACCGATGGATATCGATATTCTATCATGACAACTTTGTAACTTTGCTTTCTTACCGATGGGTGTCGAGTTACATTGGTAACTTAACCATTTTATGTGTTGACTGACAATTTCCGGTAAGTGTAAATAGCTCATCCGTTATGTTCACCGATTATTTTTGGTATGTGTATACTGACAGGGTTATTTTCTTAGAATTTGTAACAAGTAACATAATATGCATCTTTATTATGCAGATTTTGACTATCTATCAATTTGTATAATGGAACTGATGAAAAATATGACTTGGTGTAGTGTAGTTCCATACTTACTTGTTCATCTCAAGTGGGGTGGTGGTGTCACCAGATCCATTGGATGGGGTGTCACCATTTACATTGCTTGGTCCAGCTTCATCATTGCTTGAAGATTTTCTCCACATTTTGTCTCTAGCCCTCTAGATATCTTCAATGGTATTTCCATTGGGGTATGTGCTTGCCTCTGTCATTCGGTCTTTGTAATATTTTTTGAGATGACCAACTTTGTGACAGTGTAAGCATGCCATTTCGGGGTTTGACCAGCCTCTAGACCTTTTGGTCCATGCCCTCATGCAATTTTCAGCAATGTGACCATATCTACCACATGTTGTACATTTTTTCCATGTATTTTAGTCCCATACATATTGATTACCAATTCTCTTTGATTCATAGGGAGTTTCTTAACCTTTAGGCTTCCATGCTTGTCTTTTCTTTTTCTAGCATTCATTAGTTGTGTGCCCATTCATCTTGCATGTAGGATAGTATTTGTCCATGTAGGTTACATTCTTTGGTTGTTCCATCTTAGACTTACATTCATATGCTTTATGTCCTTTCTTGTTACATTTATAACAGAATCCTATGAATGAAGAAGTAGATTTAGGAATGCCTCTCATTTTGCCTCAGCATACATTTGATGTGTGGCCTTTCTTTCCACAGTGTTTGCATGTCAGCTTTCTTGGTCTTGGATTTTCATAGACATTCTTTGGATTGTCTTGATTTGATGATTCTCCATTTTTGGTAAAGCCTAAACCATTGTTGTTGTTTTTGACTCTTCGTTGTCCTTCAAGAAAATCATCCATTCTTTTATTTCTCTCTTCATCCTTTCTGATAACTTCATTATGTTATTGCTGAATTCTAACCTCATGCTTTAGTTTTTCATTCTCTTATCTTATTTCATCAATAGCCTGCACTCTTTCAATGAGTTCTATATTCATTCTGTTTGCTTCTTGACTCATTAGAATAATCTGATTTGTGATCTCATGGTGATGCTCAGCATGTCTTTGAATTTCAAACTCCTTTTCCTATAGCTTCTCTGTAATCTTCCTTCTATCATCAATAGCAAGTGTTCTGTCTATTTCAGCTTGTCTAGCAAAACTCATCACATCAATCATTCTTACCATTTGGGACTCTTGACCGATTTGTAGCATCTTTATTTTCTTTTTCAAGTGTTGATTTACCTCCTTCAGATTTGTGATGTTCTCATCTAATGTATCTGATGTATTACTTGCATTTGATCCTGAAGATTCAAAGAAATCTGGAATCTCTTCTTGTTGATAATCTTTTTCATTGCTCCAAGTTTTCATACCTTTCCTCTTATCCAACAGCTCTCTCATCTTGATTCTAACTTCTTTATACTGTTCATAGAACATATGTATCTCAAGCTTTTTATTCTCAATGTTCTTATCAAGTTTGTACTTCTCCATTGTATGATCGTTGCTCTTAAGCCTTTAAGCTTTTCCAAGAAGAGATTTAGCTCTGATACCAATTGTTGGGATTAATGGGAAGTAGTACTGAGAGGGGAGGGGTGAATCAGTACCTCTAAAACTTTTAACTCTTTTCACCATTCATCATTAGTAATCATTCATTACTATGTTACCAACCATTACTTTTGTTCTTTCTTATGCATGTAGTATTAATTCATATTCTTTAATTGTTTACAACATTTATAGAAGCATTCATGAAAGTAATAAATACATAACACAAGATATAATATCACAGAAAACTCTTGTTAGAAAGTAAAAACTGCGGTGGGGATGGCACCCACAAAACTTCACTATCTGCAGAATGGAAGGGAGTTGGTAAAGGCTTACAATTGATCACTTATGATGATCTACCCTATTAGGAGTATTAAAGTGGAGACCTGTTAAGATCTACTCTGTTAAGAACTTTAGCAACACTGAGTTAAGTGTGCACTCGGTTAAGAGATTTACAATAGGACTGTTAGGTCCACCTTTCTTCAAAGGATTTATTAAGTGTATTACACTTGTTATAATGAGTACATATGATTGACCTGACTGTATGCAATCTATAATTGCTGATTACATATCCATTAAAGCTCTCATAATAAGAATATCACCTTAAGTGACTGATTAATACCTTTCTTTGCTCGTCGGTAGCGTGTGTTCTTTTTCTTGAAACTGATTTGATTATTTTCCATCCTTCTACATGAAATCTCTTGTCTGATCTCTAGATGCTCTCCATGGCTACAATCTTCATCGAACAACAACATTTTCACAATATATTAAGCATCTATTTATACAATTTTTTGACCTATCTTAGAATCATGCATTACAATGTTAACTCTTAGATCCAAGGTTTACAACTTGACCTTGATCTTTAGTTTGCATGTTTTAAATCAGTAAAACTAATTAAAATAATAGTAAATACATTGCTTCCTCCACACATAATGGATTTTAAAACAAATAAAGAAGTTATAAATACAACTTCGGTGATTTATCTAATGTGGAAAGTCAGATCCACTTTTTGTAGGATGTAACTGACTGTCGGTTCTTGGTCGTTGGGTTGAACTAAAAGTCTGTTGGTGTTCCTTTGTTGAACTAATCAATGAGTTCCATTCATCTATCAGGTTCCTCTCTTTTTTGTTTCGTCGGGTTGCACTTGTTGTTACTCGGTTTCCTTTATCCTTTTTGTCATCGAGTAACACTGAATAGTGTTTGTCGGGATGCTTTTGAACTTGGCAGTATCAGGTAACCTTGGCGTTAGGTAGTGTTGTGCCCTTTCTGTCAGTGTAGTGTAAATTGATGGTGTAGATCATGTTTTTCCTTTTGTATACTACTGGAAAAATATAATGCCTTCAAATTAGACCACTCTGAATCCATTTTCGGGACCAAAATTGAAATCGGATGACATTTTGATACTAAAAAATGCAAATTACCCTATTTTTCACAAAGGCAGTTGATCGTTGATGCTCTCATATGATTCCAATTTGAGATTCCCCTTGATCGATTTTCTCACGCATTTCCCTCTTCAATCCAAATGTCAACCTTAGTCAACTCTTGGTCAAAATTGGTCAACTAGACCTCAAAACAGGCTCATACCTCATTTCCTCAATGTTTTTTTGATCTATCAGGCTTGTGCCTCCCCTCCTTTTGATTTCACTCCTGAGGGGGTAGCACCATTACATCAAAAATTTAATTCACATCAACAAGTTCAATCTCTAGGGGCATTAGGCCCTGGCTTAAATCAAAAATCAATCAAGTGATTCTTATCACTGCGCATCAAAAATCCAAACCTCTAGGGACATATTAGATTCAGTGCACCATATAAATCTGATAACTCATCTCGATCTGGTAATTGGCTTCATCAGGACCCATATCAAGTCAATTATTCTAATCAATCAATTGAATGGAAATTAGTTTCATCACACCTCATCAAGTTGATTCGTCATTCAAACCTAATCCAAAATTGGGAAATATGCTTGGAGGGTGGACATTCAGTTTCATTGCTTCACATCAAGCTGCATGCGCAAACTCTTTATCAGTCTTTTCTCAATCAAGCCTGGAGCTGATATCTCCAGATCTCCTTGCCAGTATTCTCTCAATCAATTTTGGAGCTGACCTCTTTATCCATCTTTGTTCAATCGATTCCAAATTTGATATATTCAAACCTTCAATTGATCCATGTTCGATCAAGTTTGGAATCGGTTCTGATCCATGATATAGTTTCATTGCTTCACATCAAGCTATTTCCTAATCCAATCAAACTTTCACATGTTCTTTGACCCAATGTGTTCCCAAATTGATCACACATTAATCAAAGAAGGGCAAATGTAATCACCTAAAATTGGTCTAGAAAACCTATAGCCCCAATTTGTGATTATTTGGTCTTAATAAATTCTAAAATCTAAGACATCATTGCTAGACTCTAATTATGAGAGAACTTAATCAAATTTTCTTACATAATCCCAATCCTAACTTGCTAAATCAAATAATCAATCATCATGTTAGGAACCTGTGTGTTCCTTCTGTTTATTTTGTTAGTATAGTGTTGTTGGATGCATATGCCTTGTAAGTCATCCCGTGAGTATATTTTATTATCCCACATGCATAGGTAGTAATACTTTTCTAGATTTTACTTAGTATATAAGTGTGTATTGAGCCCTTTGATGGTACCGATGAATTTATTGTATTGAGCTTGCTCAAAGGAGGTTACCCCCTCGAAGTGGCCCATAATCAATAAATTCACTCTAAGTTCTATTGTTGCTCTATATTTTTGTTATTTTGTGCAGGTTCATCATATTACTGTAGGAGGTTCCTCTCATCTGGTATGAGAGCACTTTCTTGGGCTCACTGGGTGGAAATTCTGTCAAAAAAAAATTCATGGCCTTCAGGTTCTTTTTTTGCATCTGGGTTCATTTCAAATTACAACATTTCTTGTTATTGAAGTACCTCATTTCATTTGTTATTATCTGAGTGATTTTCCCTGAGTAAATTTTTTTCCATTTTTTAGCCATAGCTTCCTTGCTTTCTTCCCGTTTCCTCTCAAAGTTCCCCAGAACTCCCGAAATACCATTCCGCATACTTCCTTCCTTGAAGAATCTACCCCAAATTCCACATGTCAAAGCCCTAAATCCCTCATTTATCTAATTTAGGGTTTTCCCTAACTTTTTATTTTCTAAGCCAATTGCCACCAAATTTGGCCACAAGGTTCATTTCCTAATTATGCTCCTTTATGCCTCTTGGACCGCTCATCCCATTCCACCTCCTCACCCATGAAACCCTCATTTTTATTTTTCCCTTTTTATTAGAAAGTGTCCAACCACTCATCAACCCCCATTAACCATCTGCGTTTTTTGCAAATCCAAGTTTGCCCTAACTGAAAAAAAATTATTTCTATTGTTCTACCCATTTCAAAAAAAAAAAAAATCTTGCTATATGGTTTTCACCCGTACAGGAGCAAAAATCATGGAGGAGGAACTTGCATCCCTCAAGACCAAACTTCAAGATCTGGATGACAAATTTCTCAGTCTCACTCTTCAGCATTCAACCATGAACCGAAACCATTCTGAAGATGTTGGGTTCTCTTCTAGCAATTTTCGTGGACCGAAGCTTGATTTTCCTCGCTTCGATGGTGCTGATCCGACTGGATGGATTTACCGGGCAGAGCAGTATTTTAGCTTGCATAATATTCTGGATATCAACAAAGTCTCACTTGCATCTTTTCATTTGGAACATGAAGCTCTTCAATGGTTATGTTGGTACATCAAGGCTAATGAAGACCCAACATAGACAGAATTGCACACTCCTTTTGTAGTGCTTTGGCCCTAGTGCTTTTGATGACTTCACAGGAGCACTCACCAAACTTTTCCAAACAGGCATAGTACAATAATACCAGACAAAGTTTGAAAAATTAGCTAATCACATAGAGGGATTGTCTGATGAACTCTTCCGTAGTTGTTTTTTCAGTGGTCTGAAGGATGCACTTCGATCTGAAGTAAAAATGTTCCAGCCCACTACAATGATGGAAGACCTTGGGTTGGCTAAGTTAGCAAATGAAAAGACTAGTTCTCTACAATATTCCAGATCCAATTTTTTTCCATTCCAAAATACTGGTTCTCCACACCCTCAAGTCACGCCAGCTCCCAGAACTACTCTTATCAAGCACTTGTCTAAAACAGAGATGTGGGTCTGGCGAGAAAAAGGGCTTTGTTATAGTTGTGATGAGAAATGGTCTTGGGGCCATATATGTGTTCAGCAAAAACTCTATCTCTTGGATGTGGATTCTCCACTTGAATTGGAAGAGCATGTAGATTCTCACAAAATTGTAGATGATGAGGTTGAGCCTCAACAGCCACTTGCTGAACCTCCTTCTCTAGAAGCCCAACCAGAGATATATGTCCATGCTTTGGCAGGAGTCACTACCCCACAAACCATGTGGGTCTAGGGTTTCTTCAAGAAGATCCCTCTTACTATACTCATTGATTCTGGTAGCACTCATAACTTCATTGACCCTCGAATAGCTAAACAGGCTGATTGCTTTGTCCATCCCTACTCTAGCTTTGAAGTCATGATTGCCAATAGGGGAACTTTACCTTGCAAAGGGAAATTTCACAATGTGTGTCTCTCTATTGGAGATTATAACCTACACTCTGACATGTTTTCCTTTCCCTTAGGTGGATGTGATGTGGTTTTGGTCGCCCAATGGTTACGCACTTTTGGCCCCATTCTATGGGATTTGCTAAACTTTGGATGCAGTTTTCAGTCAATGGGCAACAACACACTTTGAAAGGCTTACAACCAGGGTCTCTTAGCATCATTAGTTCACATCATATGGAAAATATTCTTAAGAATAATTCACATGGTGTCATCGCTCAGGTCCATTCCATTCAGATGCAGCCATTACTGATCTCTAGTACTCCTATGAATCTACAATAAATTTTGGATAAGTATTCAAGTGTATTTACTGAACCTATGGGATTTCCCCCTTCTCGCATAGAGGACCACCATATTCAGCTCCTTCCTGGCAGCGTTCCACCGAACATCAGGCCCTACCGCTGCCCATTTCATCAGAAGACCAAAATTGAGATGCTCATTCGTGACTTACTAAAGCAAGGTATTATTCACCCTAGTACCAGTTCCTTTTCTTCTCTAGTTCTGCTTGTCCACAAAAAAGATGGGTCCTCGCAACTCTACATTGATTTCTGAGCACTTAATCATCTCGCCATAACGGATAAGTTTCTCATTCCGGTTGTTGATGAACTTCTTGATGAGCTTCATGAAGCTCATTTTTTCTCCAAGTTGGATCTTCCTTCTAGGTATCATCAAATTAGGGTTAATGAGGAATATATCCCTAAAATAGCCTTCTGCACACATGATGGTCACTATGAATTTTTAGTCATGCCCTTTGGCCTCACTAATGCTCCTTCAACATTTCAGGTAGCGATGAATAAAATATTTTGGCCATACCTCTAGAAATTTATTCTGGTCTTCTTCAATGATATCCTCATCTATAGAAAAACCTGGGCTTAGCATCTCGATCATTTGGAGCTCGTAATGCGACTCCTCTCTTATCATCAACTCTGTGCAAAATAGTCTAAATGTGTGTTTGGCTAGGAGGAAGTGGAGTATCTCAGGCATCTTGTTGCGCACCAAGGGGTTTGGGTGGATCCTACAAATATAGATGCCATGAAAAATTGGCCGCATCCTCAAACTCTCAAGAGCCTTTGGGGTTTTTTGGGGCTGACTGGCTATTACCGCAAGTTTGTCAAGAATTACAGGAAGATTGCAACACCATTGACAGCTATGTTAAAAAAGGATTCTTTTACTTGGACCCATGTTTCTGAGAATGCATTTGAACAACTAAAACAAGCTATGTGCAGTACACCTATTCTCGCTATGCCAGATTTTTCTAAGCCCTTCACTATTGAGAGTGACACTTGCGGCAATGGACTGGGTGTTGTTCTCCTTGAATATGACCATCCTATTGCATTCACTAGCAAAGCCCTTTCTAGTAATAATTTATCCCTATCTAAATATGAAAAATAAATGATGGTTATTTTGCATGTTGTATATAAGTGGCGGCCATACCTCCTTGGGAGTCATTTTTACATCAAGACCAATCACCAAAGTCTGAAATACTTCCTGGAATAACGAGTATCCTCCCCTGCACAACAGAAATGGGTCAGCAAACTCATGGGGTATGATTATGAGATCACCTACAAGAAGGGTAAGGACAATATTGTGGTAGATGCTCTTTCTCACACATTTTATGATCAAGCTTCCCTTTAAGCTATTTCTATGCCAATTCCCAATTGGTTAGAATTTGTTCAGCAAGGCTATGTTAGTGACTCTTCTTTATCTCAAATTATTCACCAGTTGGCCAACAATCCTTCTGTTGTACCACATTAATCTTGGGATGGTGCTTCTCTCTGATACAAGGGTCATCTAGTGCTTCCTCATAATCTAGATCTGCAACAGTCTATCTTTTATAAACTCCATGCCTCTCCTTCAGCAGGGCACTCTAGGTTCCTCAAAACTTATGAGCGGGCAAGGAGGAACTTCTTTTGGAAAGGAATGAAATAGATGATTTAACAAATGGTGGTTGAATGTGATACCTGCCAATGCTACAAGGGTGAAATGACCCTACTTCCTAGATTGTTGGAACCCTTGTCCATCCCTACATAGATTTGGACTAATATTTCTATGGATTTCATTGAAGGGATTCCTAAATCAGGCGACAAGATAGTGATCTTGGCTGTGGTTGATCATATCTCCAAATATAGTCATTTTTATTCCCTCAGCCACCCCTATACTGCCTCCTTAGTTGCACAAATATTCATGGACCAGATCTTCCATCTTCAAGGCCTCCCTTCTTCCATTGTCTCAGATCACGATGCAACTTTTACCAGTCATTTTTGGACTGAATTGTTTTCGAAAACTAGCACCAAACTGAAGATGAGTTCAGGTTATCACTTACAAACTGATGGCCAGACTAAAATTGTCAACAAATGCTTGGAAACTTATCTTCGTTGCTTCACTTCCAAACAACAACATCAGTGGGCCAAATGGCTTCCTCTTGTTGAATGGTGGTATAATACCTCTTACCACACTGCATCTAAAATGACTCCATATGAAGTAGTCTATGGTCAGGCACCTCCAGTACTCCTTCCCTACACTCCTAGCAGCTCACTAGTCCAGGCAATTAACACAGTTCTCTGCACCAGGGATCAGATTCTTTGCACCTTACAAGATAATCTTCCCATGGCCTGAAATCGAATGAAACAGTAGGCAGATCAACATCGTTCTGAGCGCTTGTTTCAAGTTGGGGATATGGTTTTTCTTTGTCTACAACCATATAAGCAATCCTCCTTGAAGCTTAAAGGGCATTATAAGCTGGCCCCAAAATTTTATGGGCCACATAAGGTTCTACAAAAGATTGGTTCAGTTGCTTATAAACTAGAACTTCCTCCTTCTTCTCGCATTCATCCAGTATTTCATGTTTCTTGTCTCAAGCAAGTTTTCGGCACCAACGTCAGAGCACAAACTGCTCTACCTGAAATGGATAAGGAAGGATCCATTATCTTGGAGCCTGAGGCAATCCTTGACCAACACACTCGTCAGCTTTGCTCTCACCCCATCTCTGAGGTCTTGATTCAATGGCACAGAATGCAACTAGAGGATGCTACATGGGAACCCCTTCTTCAAATTCAACAATAATTTCCACACCTTAAGCTTTGAGAACAAATTTTTTTTCTAAGAGAGAGGGGATGTTAGGAACCTATGTCTTCCTTCTGTTTATTTTGTTAGTATAGTGTTGTTGGATGCATATGCCTTGTAAGTCATCTTGTGAGTATATTTTATTATCCCACATGCATAGGTAGTAACACTTTTCTAGATTGTACTTAGTATATAAGTGTGTATTGATTCCTTTAATGGTACCGACAAATTTATTGTTGTTGGCAATTTGACTCTCAAGGAGAATGTGGCTTATTTTTTTTGTCATTATGGCAACAAAGTCATATGAAGTTTTGTCAAGTAAACTTGTAAGAGAAAATGGCTAAGTATAGAAGACAAAGCAGAACAAGATATGCAGTCGATTAGAGCACCAGCGCATGTGCGACAGAACAAATCAAGACATGTGCATTCACACATAAGCTCTATGATATGTTTTTATGATTACACTATACATGCATGGTACAGAATGTCAGTACAGACAAGTTATAGAAATATCAAGTACACTAGCAGTTCAGAAAATAGAGTATGAAGCCAACTTTAGTTTTTTTATTAGCGTGTAATATTTTGTTTTGTAAAGGTTAAGAGCCTATTTTAATAAGTTTGTAATCATGTATTAAACATTATTGTAAACACACTTAAGCCAATTTGTTTGGAAGTGTTGTGAATGTTGTTTTTGGGCTGACTAAGGTCTTGTTTATAGTTGTGTCTATTTAGGCATGAATATATATATATATATATATATATATATATATATATATATGACATGTAAAGTTATATTAGAGAGTGTCGAAGAAATATGTAGAGCAGAGATATAAAAGAACAATACAAAATGTCAGAATGAGATAAAGCTCTTTAAGAGTATAAGAGCATCAGCACATAATCGGAACTGATCAGACAAGTGTGTCATATACAATAGTTCATTTTTGGATATAGTATATATCTATTATCAAGAAGGTTGTAGCCTTCATCCTATTGGCAGTGATCCTTTTGGACAGTGAGTCCTCGCCCCTAACAGGGTTATTTGTAAAAGAATCTTAACAGGGTCAGACCCTTAACTAGGTCATTGTACTTGCATTGTAAATACTACTCCTAAAAGGGCAAAGGAACTTTAACAAATTCATTATACTAGTGCAATATTTGTGGGTACTAATTCCCACTGGGGTTTTCCTCTGATCAATGTTTCCTCGTAAATCATATCATGTGTTATGTGTTCTTGTATTAAGCTTCAATTGATTTATATTTGTTTTATGTTTAAATTTGTTGAAATATAATAAATAGACAAACACTAATTCACCCCCCCCCCCTCTCAGTGTTTCTAACAATTGGTATCAGATCTCTGGTCCTC
>MU226817.1:295948-320587 GCA_018584345.1 Thuja plicata
CTGCGCCATCAACCACCATTGATCTAGAATCCTCTCCACCTTTTGTACCCAGCAAGTTAACCAGAAGGAAGAAGCAAGTTCCTACAAGTCATCCATCCTCAAGGACCACAAGGAGCAAGGTAAAGAAAACTCAAGCCCCTCCTGAGGTAGGATTTAGACCTAGTCTAACAGTCCTAAAGAATAGAATTGTTAATGAAGGAAGACTAGAATCTATCAAGAATGTCTATGAAAAATACCAAGAGATAGACAAATTAGAAATTCATTCTATGATCATCTCTCACATGATTAAGTTCAAAAGGATAGTATTGGAACTTAAAATAGTCATACCAGACAAGGTATGGAACATACTTGATGTCTTAAAGAGGAAAACAATTGAACAGGATATGAGGATAAGAGAAGAAACATTAGATAGTCTTCTTCCAATTTTCTCACATGATGAGAAAACCATTCTATTGGATCTAGTAAAGCCTCATCTCATAACCAAAACAAGAGTTCTCCATATCATGAACAAAGAATACGAACTGATTGGTGAAGATACTCAGAAAGAATTTGAGTGAGTATTTTTGGATAGACACATGTATCCATCAATAGTGCCTATAGCAAAGGTAACTCCAGTTCCTCCCAAACAGGTTACAGAACCAGTGATTCAAAATGCACCTAAGACAGGTCCATAGGTTTCAGTGCCCTCAGTTTCAATAGCTTCTGATACAGTCAAAGATTCAGGAGAAACTATTGTGATTGATGATATCAAGATATCCATGACCACTTCTGACAATGATATGGACAAAGTTGAAAAAGCATTTGTAAGCACTGAAGAGACAAAGGAGGTATGCATTGATGACACATCTTTACAGCAAGATGAAGTTCCCTCTAAAGATTCAATAGATTTGAATAAAGAGAAAGACAATCAAACTAATGAAACACCAGTTATGGAGATCCCAGTAAAAAGTGAATGTATGGATACTAGTCAGAATACTATATTCACCCCATCCATTCAACCATCAACTTCATTGTTGTCCAGTTTAACTCCCAAATCAACAAGTCTAGATGCATGGGGAGAAGAAGACTTGATCAAGATCAGTGTCCTAGCCATGGAAAAAGCCAAAGAGAAAAAAGTTATGAGAAACCCTCTCTTTTTGGATTCAGTGAACATTCTGAATGACCTAGTGCCTGCAGACAATAAAGTGGCTAAAATTTAGTCAGTTGATGATGTAGATAGCATCTTAACAAGCTTCAAGGCACACTTTACAAGTTTAGTAGACTCAGCTACTAGAACTGCAGAGGAAGAGTATAAAAAGGAAAGATTGAATGAATTGGTAAAGAATTTTTCTTTAGATTTAAATTCATTAAAGATTGGTCAAACAATATTGAAAGAGTTGGCATCAAAAGGAAGAAAGGTAATAGAAAATTGCATGGACATGGGCAAACTCACCTCTGAGCATATCAAAAAGATAGAAGAGGCAGATATCTTGGTTGATAACATAAGACAATCAATTGAAACATCATCCCAAGACATAAACATCTGCAACAATATCTATCAAGGGTAGATAGAAAATATTGAAAAAGCTAAAATGGAGATCAACAAGATAAGGATCAGGAAAACTCAACTGAGAAATGCACTTGTGCCCTCCTTAGCAGTTTTGAATGAGAACATCAAATAGATAGATGCAACCATTGTTACCTATGATCAAGGACCTAGCATATATCTGACAAAGATGGAAAATATTACATATTCCCTATGCGCCCATCTACAAACAGTTGATGCACTGAAGGTATTCTGGCAGCAAGAGATCAAGAATTTGTAGATAGCTTATTCAAATGTATATTCGGAGTAAGTACTCAAGGACTCAAAATTTTGACACCTTTGTCATTAATTTCAAAGGGGAGTAATGTATATAAGGAGTATGTGTATATGTTATATATATGTTAAGAAGTATGAATAAAAGAGGATGACATACAGTTTTTGGTGTTAGTCAAAGTTTGAGTAACTTGGCCACATTCCATTGTTTCCATTAATGAAAAATGGGGAGATTGTTGGCAAGTTGACTCTCAAGGATAATGTGACTTATTTTTGTTGTCATTATGGCAACAAAGTCATATGAAGTTTTGTCAAGTAAACTTGTAAGACAAAATGGCTAAGTATAGAAGACAGAGCAGAACAAGATATGCAGTCGATTAGAGCACTAGCGCACGTGTGACAGAATGAATCAAGACATGCACATTCACACATAAGCTCTATGATATGTTTTTATGCTTACACTATACACACATGGTATGGAATGTCAGTATGGACATGTTACAGAAAGATCAAGTACACTAGCAGTTCAGAAAATAGAGTATGAAGTTGACTTCAGTTTTTTTATTAGCGTGTAATCTTTTGTTTTGTAAAGGCTAAGTGCCTATTGTAATAAGTTTGTAATCATGTATTAAATATTATTTTAAACATGCTTAAGCCAATTTGTTTGGAAGTGTTGTGAATGTTATTTTTGGGCCAACTAAGGTCTTGTTTATAGTCGCGTCTATTCAAGCATTAATATATATATATGACATGCAAAGTTGTATTAGAGAGTGTTGAAGAAATATGCATTGTAGAGATATAAAATAACAGTACAAGATTTCAGAATGAGATAAAGCTCTTTAAGAGTATAAGATCATCAGCGCATAACCGAAACTGATCAGACAAGTGTGTCACATATAGTAGTTCATTTTTGGATATAGTATATATCTATTATCAAGAAGGTTGTAGCCTTCATCCTATTGGCAGTGAGCCTTTTGGACAGTGAGTCCTCACCCCTAACAGGGTTATTTGTAAAAGATTCCTAACAGGGTCAGACCCTTAACCAGCTCATTGTACTTGCATTGTAAATACTGCTCCTAACAAGGCAAAGGAACTTTAACAGGTTCATTATACTAGTGCAATATTTGTGGGTACTAATTCCCACCGGGATTTTCCTCTGATCAAGGTTTCCCCGTAAATCATATCATGTGTTATGTGTTCTTGTATTAAGCTTCAATTGATTTATATTTGGTTTATGTTTAAAGTTGTTGAAATATAATAAATAGACAAACACTAATTCAACCCCCCCCCTCTTAGTGTTTCTAACAATTGTATTGATCTTTCTCAAAGGAGGTTACCCCCTCAAAGTGGCCCGCGATCAATAGATTCACTCTGAGTTCTACTGTTGATCTATATTTCTATTATTTTGTGCATGTTCATCATATTACTACAGGAGGTTCCTCTCACATCAAATCCTAAATCTTAAAACATTTGGATAAATCAAAAATTTCTAAGTCCCTTTTAAATCAAAAAGTGAACCCATTCACACATGGGTATGCACTCAAAAATCAAAATAAAACAAATAAAAGAGAAAATACAAATTTGTCGTATTCTCCACAAGAGTTGACCAATCAAATGCCTTACACTTAGCTCATTTGGATTGAGGGAAATTGCATCTCCACCATTGATCATTCCCTTTTTCCTCTTAATCTCAGCCACTCATTTCTTGAAATCTCTTATAAAAAGGATAGCTCCCTTGCTCATAGTAGTAGAAGAAGATTTGGAGTAGAGTTATAATATTATTTTCATTCTAGAGCTCATTTGTGCACTCATAGTTCTTACATGGCATATTATTTTACTTACATTCTTGCATTGTTAGCTTCATTTCTTAGTTTAATGACATTCTAGTTTCCTTTCATAGCTTAATGTAGATGCATTTTTATTCTCATTTCATAGCTTAATCTTTCATCTTAGTTTCATTTCTTATAGTTGTTATGCATTTAGTTTTCTAGTTCATGCATTGCCATTTTCAAGCTTTTAAGGGAAAAGTATGCAAGTCTATGCATCTTGCTCCATCTTGCATTGAATCTTCTATTTTGGAGTAGTCAAGTCACTGATTTTCTATGTCCAATATGATGGACAACTCATGAGAATTACACTTGCTTCAACTAGGAAGCAATAAGCCAATTTCAAGGGTTTTTATGCTATGTTTGATCTTCATTTTGATACTAACCCCTCTTTATGTAATGGTTCATTGAAGTGTTTGGTTGCAGATTATAAGCACACATTTTACCACACACACAGTAATAAAATCTTGATGTAAATTCTTAGGCTCTTTATCTCTCAACATGAAGCTCATATCTTAATCAAAAGCACCTAGATAAATCACAAAACATACTTTATCATTGGGCTTATAGTTTCTTGGAATTTCATCTAATGTCTTTCCAAATATGATATTAAATGATAGAACTAATTCATCTTCTTCAATCTCAATCTCCATCAATCTTCTCAACACATCGCTTGCATTTATTCTTTCAACAAACTACTCCATGAAATTTGCACTCAATTCTTCCCAAGAAGAAATAGACCCTGCTTGCAAGACATAAAACCAATCCCTGACATCATCTTTCAATGTCTAAACAAACAACTTCAAGAAAACATCTTCATGATAGATCTCATAATCCCTCATCAGATCAGCAAATTTCTACAAATGCTTACATGTTGAATCTGATCGTTTCCCACCAAATTTTGGTGAAAGTTTCCTAACCTCGGTAGGAACTTCATTTGAGAAACTATGAATTCCATCAAAACATAATGACACATATCTATTAGAACTAAAACTTCTCCAATTTCACAACTATGATAACTCACTAGGCATATTTATATGGGGAAATATACAAGGTTGAGAATACCCTTTATATATTTGATTTTCTATTACAAACACATAGTACACAACCTTATACTTCAATGAACTATAAACTCAAGCATACACCTTGAATAACAATGCTTGATAAGGAATTTCAATAACTTTACATACCACTAAAATATTCATAAGCTAAAATTTACATCACATGTATTCAAACAAATTCTAATATCCTCCCTCTCAAACTAGTGCTCATTTCACCGAACAGAGAGACTGGTTTTCCAATAAATTACTTTTAGAATTAATGGATCGCATTTGAAACCTCTTAAAATAATTGGAAACTGTGCAGTAGTATAGCCTAGTAGATCCTCACCTAGCTCACAGAATCTACATCATCTACAAATTGAGGACAAGAAAATCCAACATTGACAAGGCATACAAGCCTTATTCTCTTCGAGTTCCACACTCAGGAGGGTTTTCCTACTAACATAAATCTGCATACATAATAAACCTTTTGTTAAACAACACTATGCAGGTATACAACTATGGATAATTTTCATACTTGTAGATAATGGGCATTTAAAATTCTACCAATCTTATGCAAAATCTCACTTGCATTCAGCATGTTGAGAACTAGATCAGCATATTGAGAACTAGATCAAACCAGTCCTACACTAGTCAACACAAAATTAAAATGATCTGATAATGATTTGAGATTAATTTTGAAAATACTTCATATCCACATAGACCAACACCTCTATAATGGGTTACAGATTCAAATATATGTCCATAATAAAATACTTATGAACAATAATCTGAACCAACCAGCTTCTAATATGTTATTGCCTTGCACCAACAAACTTACTTATATCAACATACAGTTCTACTTATAAAATCCAATTCAGTATTTAATCTTACTAATGCTTGCTCTCAGAATTTAACTCTTCCCTTAGAAGAGAGCCATGAACATGAATTACAAAACACACAACAAATGTGCAAAAAAATTCCAATATTGTTAATATTCAAATTTCTATAAGTATGAATACAGTCACTAGAGACTATTGTTGCTTAGACAAAGAAACTTAGCCCTTTCCTAGAAAGAGATCAATGTTGAAACAACACAACCACAAAGAGATGTGGAGATGAATTGATAGTACCTGATACCTTCAATTCAAATAGTCTAAATGCATAGAAATGGAGACAAATCAGTGATGACATCAATTAACTTGAACTAACTAGTCGACCATTATTCATACAAGAAATACTATATCTGCAACTTAAAATTAAGCACACATTATTTACATGGAAATGGAAGAACAATTTTCTGAACTGGAAACTTTCTTGGAACCAAATTGGAACCTTTCTTTATGGCCCTGAAATCCCCTTTTATAGAACAAGGGGGCCAAAAGGCTTCAGACCTTGCTACAATTTTAAAACACATGACACAAAATATCATAAGAAAGCAAAAAACTTTGCTTCCAATGTGACTAATCCTTTGCGCCTCCAACCTGAATTGTTGAGAAAAATTTGATATGATTGACAGAAAGGTAACTTAAAAATATTTCCATATAGGGTATGTTTCTCCCCTAACTGATTCAAGTACGCATCAACTGAATCAGTTGGTAACAAGAATGTTACTGTCAGAAGAAACAAACACCAGAGTTAGGCCAATATAGCACAGTATGTTTCTACAATACAAGAGAAGCGAGGATGCAAGATTCTCACTAAATATCTTCCAAGGGCATTGACATATTCTAAAAATAATTCAGAAAGAGAAACCCAAGGACTCAACATCTCCTCGTTCTCTTCTCCAGCCAACTAACTAGTATATTTGAGTCAAAGGGTATAAAAAAGGTGACACTCTTATGAATTTTTAGTTTGCAAGATAGTTCACCTTTTAATATCCCTTCAACCACCCATCTTCATTTTAATATCCCTTTAAGTACATTGTATTCTTCCCCAAACAATCAGTCCCAATACTCTTTCTGCATTTGTATCCAAAGATACTGCTTATCCTTTACAATATCTATTTTTGTTAACACCTGCGCAAATGAGTCATGGAAAGGTTATACTTATAACCTCCAAATCCTTATCCACTTCTATAAAATGTGCCTTGATAATCACCTTAGAATGTATGTAATTGCATGCATAAAGAAGTAAACACTCAGAGACATGTCAAAATTCTTTATGATTCTTATTGAAAACACCATGATGCTCTGAAGATATAAATCTGCTGGATATTTTTTGTTTCTTGTGCACATCTTATAAAATAAGTTTTTAACAGGGGCTCCCTAAAATTCTTATCCATTTATGGTAACTTTCTTTGATATCCACTTCTGGCAACCTGTCTTTGACAGAAAAATGTTAATGAATGAAATAAAAGAGCCAAAAAAATTGATGACCCTGGTCAATAGTGTCTTGGCTGTCACACAACAACTCCTAATACACCCGTGAGTCCATCCAATTATCATCCCAACACCCTATGCAACTGCTCTCATTTTTTTCTTAATGACCATGGACACATGGCACAAAATCGCAGCATCGCGGCTCCATTTCCAGACTTCACCATTACCTCAGGACCCTGTGATTTGGAATTTTCAATTCTCATCGCATGGTCACAAGTTATCCTACTAACCATTACAAACCACATTGATTGTGCAATGAGCATTTGTTTTAACCTCTCACAAGCACAACCCCTAACTGTCAATCAACCTTGCAACATTGTGATTCTTATTTTATTTGCCACATGTCAATCTCCCACACTATCGCAACTTCAATCTCCTTACCTCTTCTAATTTTCATGAGCTTGTGATCATACCACTCACCTCCTCGTATCTTGAAACCCCAAACCTCTTCACATCTTGTGACTACGTGACTAACCATTGTTTTTGGCTCGCGACTTGAATATTACCAGCTAGCCTAACCTTGCAACCTTGTGATGTGTCATGCATCTACCACTCATCACTATCTCACGAACTCATGGTCTGTATTCTTAACTGTCATCCTATCTTGTGAGCATGTGAGAGTACGCCACCTGGAGGCCCATTCATTCTTCCTCTCAACCATTTTCACTAGCCCTCTTTGTGACTTGGCGCATCCTGGTTTATCATTGCTCCACCATGTTACAACCACATGAGCAAGGGCCCACAAAACTTTCCCAGTTAACCACCAGTTGACTGCCCACATGTGAGAATTCCACAAAAAGGTGCATACCTTTTTGGCACTTCTTAATTGTGCATTGGTGTATAAAAACTAGAAGTAAGTCTACGACACAACCAATGTGGATGGATAAAAACTCTTCCATGATTGAATATTACTATTAAAGGTGCTTGAATGATGATGCCACATTCACTTTTGATCTTTGTACAAATCCATTCATCCTTTCTCTGTAGGTTTTTAGTCAAAAAATGAAAACATCAGATTCCCTAGCTTTTGGTTTTCCATGACTGCTAGAGGTCTGTGCCAAAACAAAAAATGATGACCTCAAATTTTTTAAAATTTGTAGGTGCCAACAAAGTCCACTATTTTTATCCATCAAATCTGCAAGTGCTTCTTTTGATTCTTCAGATAAACTACCTTCAAATTGTTGTTCAATGTAGTCTTGACTTTCACTCAATTTCTCGGCAAGCTCTCTTCTCTTAGCAAGGGAATGCCTCAACTTTTCCTTTAGTTCATTGATAACTTTGATTGCATCGTCAAGTTTCTTTTCATACTTGTATCTATCCATGTTGACTTATAGAGATCTTTTCCTCAAGTGGTTAGGCTTAATATTAGGAGGACCTAGGTGCTCTGATACCACTTGTTTGAAATATTATGACTGAGAGGGGGATGAATCAGTACAAACACATAATGACAAAATTCAACCACTGATATGATTATTTGTACTAACAACTTCCAAACCACAAAATATATAACTAAATTAAACAAATAATAGTAAACAATGTCAAGCATCCACAACCTTAACACACATAACACAGGTATTTTATCATGGAAACCCTTTTTAGAGTTAACAAATCATGGTGGGGATGACACCCACAAGCCCAATACTGCAGTAAATGAGTTTTCTCTGTTAGGAGCTACAAATACCCTTTCTGAGGGTTCACCCTATTAGGAGTGATTAGTACACTGTTAGGAGTACAAATAGATTATCTATGATCTACCTCTCTAGAATATTTCAAACCTCAATAAAGAAGCTACCCTGTTAAAGGATTTACAAATACGAACCTGTTAAAGTTCACCTTGTTAGGGGATTTGACTTATTGCAACTATTAGGGAACAACAAGATTGTTGATCTGTAGAATGACATTGATTACCTATCAGATCCTTTCAGCTCCTTCCCTTCTTGACACTATATTTATCTCTACTCCTTCAATTTGTGACTGCCCAATCTAAAAATATGATCACAACCCTAAATCAAATGATTTAGTGCTCCTTATATAGACTATCATTGGGTCACACAAGACCTATAAATTTCCAACACAATCGGCTCAAAATATTAGCCAACCTCCTCAGAAGCAGTGTCAACAACATCCAATATGTCATCCTAAAAACATATTACCAATATTAAAATTATTATGTAGGCCTCAGATCCACCACCTTGTAAAACTTTGATTAGTGATCGGATAGGTAAACTGCCTTAACATTCAAAACATAATGCAATTAAAACTTTAGATAAACTATTGTAGTTTGACTTATGGATTACACATACCATATAAATGTTGTATCTTGGATCACAATATCTGAATCTTTCCTTAACTCAACCACTACCATAATCTGTGTCTGATACTGTTCTTCCTGAACATCAGTCAATATACATAGTTGAAATTTTCTTTACCAATCATGTACAATTCATACTGATCACTGTAATCATGGTAACTAAATATATTTCCATCAAGGACAACCAATTATGCATCCACTCATAACTACTCTATATATCTCCTCCAAAATAATCATAATGCCAACAATTTCCCCCTTTGGCATTGATGGCAAAAATTTCCAAAAAATCTTAACTCATCTCAAATCATACTCCCCCTTACATTTTGCATGGTATCATATCTATCTCTCACATCAATCCATTTCCCATACACATCGTTGCATCATTCTCCCATACAATAGAATACAATACACACAATTATTCTCTTTTTTGTCAACAATGACAAAGGATTATATATACTTACCAGAATTACATTATGTCAAAACATCCTTGAAATTTGACTTTGCAGTCTCCAATGAATTTTCCCATTACTCTTGTAGGCGTTTCATAGATAAAATCTATCTATGTATAACCGATGTTGTTCCTTCCATATAATTCAAATTTCTCACCTCTTTTTGACTTAGTAGTGTTTATGCATCACTCATATGTTGTTGTATGAGATCCATAGTGGGCGCTAGATAGGTCTACAGTTCCATAAGTGATATAATTATGTTGTCTTTCTCTACTTGCAACTTCTTCATGTAGTATGAAATCATTTTCACCTTAGCAGTGTATGCTAAAAATGAACTAGTTAGGGGATAAAACTTTGTAACCAAATCATCAAGCTCTTGTTTAGCTTCCTCACTCTCTTCTTCTCCAGATCAAGTTTAAAGGATGTAGACTTGGAAACCTTTACAAGTAGCTTTCCTATTTCCTGTAGAAATTCCTTAACTTTATTCACTAGAAATAGAAGTGACTCTTTTTCTACTGATATGATCTCTTTCAACTTGTCAATTTGTTGCTTCTCATATTATTTCATTCCTAACTCCATAGGTGCATTCTCCAAGTTAGGTACTTGATCAGAAATAGCCTTGACCAATATGCTCAATTGATCAATAGGATTATCTTTTTTGTCATATCTCACATTAGGTACTAAGTTCCTAATAATGTTTGTGGCTCCTTTTAGTGTTGTGACCTTTTTATTTCCCTTCAATTTGTCCCTTTATTCTTTCTCCTTGAGAGTATTAGACATTTTCAATAGCTCTTTAGGACTCATCAGAGTAATATCAATAGTTGTTTGCATTTCTTCATCTTTATATTCTTCTTCATCTTCTTCAGAACTATTTGGATTCTTCATTTTTCTCTTCTTTATTGTGATACCTTCACCGGTTAGATTTAGTTTCATCTTCACTAAAAATATATCCTCATCATCCTTATGACCTTCTTCCTTTCATTTTATTACTTCCTCAATAATGTATTCTTTCGGTGCTTCAACATAAATTTGAGCATCAATGTTCTGTGTCTACTTTGGGATATCAGAGATAACATTATCTATGCCATTATTAATCTCTTTAGATTCTCTCTCTTGTTCTTTTCTTTCTTCTTCAACTGATTTGACTTTAGCAGCAGTCTCAAACTTTACAAACTTTGTCAATAAATCCATTATCTCATTTCTTACTGATTGTGTATCTCCAATGAGAATTCTTTCTATGACATGTAACCAAATGATCTTTAGTAAACTTCATTAGTATGTAAAGTGATAAAAGAGTTTAATTTCTCATTTTTATAATGTTTGAGAATATAGTCATTAAACATAACAGTCAAAAAGTGTTTTCCACCGACCACAATGATTAAAAAATAACACTTGTTATATGCACACAAATGCTTTATCTTCACTAACCATAATTAACTCACAAATAGGCATCTCAAAATGCATATGAATCTTACCACTCATGAATTTAGGGGATCAATAAATGATTTGACTTCAAGTGCCCCACTAAGAAAATAATGTGCTTAGTTCACCAATGGATTCTCCACATTTCCTGGACTTTTGGAGTTCTCAGTTAACTCTGACAAATTTAATTCTCCTTTCCTCATCCATGTCTTATTCATATCATTTCTTATTTCATCAATATTGACAATTTCCTTTCCTTTAGCATTTTCATCATTGTTCATCGGTTGACCTCTAGTATACTTTCTTGCTCTACATGACCTAGCAAGATTACCAACCTTGTTACAAAGATAAAAAACCATACCTGTTGAACTCCAGGATCCAGCATTATCTTTGAATGATCTTAATCTTCAATTCACATCCATATGTCCATAGTTATGACAATTAGAAAAAGTAACCTTGATTGATAGGTCTGTCACTGTTGTAATCATATAACCACTAGTTGTTGATTCTTGCCCTACACTCATTAGCTCCAAACTTGTTGCAATAGTAACACAATCCATGAAATGTATTAGATCTAGCATTGTAGAATTTAGTTCTACCATAGGAGTGTTATGATCTAGCAATAGAACCTCTAGGTCTAATATCTTGACCAATAGGTTTAAACCAACATAGATTAGCAGTATGACCTTCCTTATGACAATTGAAACATATTGGTTTATACCTTCTCTTGCCAACATTATTGTTCACCTTGGGTGTTAATTTTCTTTCTGCATTGATGTCCTTAGTGCCAAAAGATTCACCATATTCAAAGTTTGAAAAACCTAAACTTTGTTTCTCTCCATTCATCATTTTTCTTCCAAGTTGTTCATCCAGTGTAGCAGAACTCTTTCTAAATTTATCTAGTAGATTGTTCACAGCATTCAACTCTTCTTTTATCTTTCCATTCTCTTTCCTTATTCCTTCACTCTCTCTTTCAATATCATCTTTTTCTCCATTTGTATCATGTAAGTGTTCCTTCAATGTAGAAACCTCTTTCTCTGATCTAAATAGTTGCTCCAACTTTTTTTGTTAGGGTTTCATCTTTAACCTTTAGGGCATCCTCATCAATTTTCCTGGAATCATCAACAACTCTTCTTATTTAAAATTCTTCAGCCATCCATATAGATTGAATTTCAAGATTTCTTTCCAGATTTGCCACTTCTCTTTTGAGTCCACTATTTTTATCCATCAGATCTGCAAGTGCTTCCTCTGATTCTTCAAATAAACTACCTTCAGATATTTGTTCAATGTAGTCTTGAATTTCACTCAATTTCTTAGCAAGCTCTCTTCTCTTAGCAAGGGAATACCTCAACTTTTCCTTCAGTTCATTGATAAATTTACTTGCATCCTCAAGTTGCTTTTCATACTCTTATCTATCCATGTTGACTTATAAGGATCTTTTCCTCAAGAAGTTAGGCTTAATATCAAGAGGACCTAGACACTCTGATACCAATTGTTGAAAATATTATGACTGAGAGGGGGGTGAATCAATACAAATAGGTAATGAATAAATTCAACCACTGATATGATTATCTGTACTAACAACTTCCAAACCACAAAGCATATAATTGAAGTAAAGAAATAACAGTAAATAATGTCAAGCATCCACAACCTTAACACACATAACACGTGTATTTTATCATGGAAACCCTTGTTAGAGGGAAAAATATGTTGGGGATGACACCCATAAGCCCAATACTTCATTAAATGATTTTTCCCATTAGGAACTACAAATACCCTTTCTGAGGGTTCACCATGTTAGGAGTGATTAGTACATTGTTAGGAGTACAAACAGATCATCTATGATCTACCTCACTAGAGGATTTCAAACCTCAATAAAGAAGCTACCTTGTTAAAGGATTTACAAATAAGAACCTGTAAAAGTTCACCCTGTTAGGGGATTTGACCTGTTGCAACTGTTAGGGAGCAACAAGATTGTTAATCTGTAGAATGACATTGATTTCCTATCAGATCCTTTCAACACCTTTCCTTCCTTATACTATATTGATCTCTGCTCCTTCAATTCATGACCAATCAATCTGAAAATATGATCGCAACCCTAAATTAAATGATTTAGTGCTCCTTATATAAACTGTCATTAGGTCACACATGACCTAGAAATTTCTACCACATTCAGCTCAAAAGATTAGCCAACCTCCTTGAAATAAATGTCAACAACATCCAATATGTCATCCAAATTTATTTTTACCAATATTAGAATTATTATTTCGGCCCCAGATCCACCACCTTAATCAAATTAATATAAAACTTCGATCGGTGATCGGATAGGTAAATTGCCATCACATTCAAAACATAATACAATCAAAACTTTAGATAAATTATTGCAGTTGGAATTAGGGATTCCATATACCATATACATGTCATATCTCAGATCACACATCTGAATCTTTCCTTAACTTGTCCGCTACTACAATTTGTGTCAGATATTGTTCTTCATAAACATCAATCAACATACACTGTTGAACTTCCCTTTATTGATCATGTACAGTTCATACCATTCACTATAATTATGAGAAGTGAATATATTATCATCAAGGACAACCAACCACTCATGATCGCTCTGCATATCTCCTCCAAAACAATCATAATACCAACACATATTGGATTTGAAGGTCCAGGTCGTTCCTCCAAAGGCGTGAATAAAAATCTCTCACCAATATTCTATGATTGTGGTAGCTCTTTAAGATGCATTTTTTGATGAACCTTAGACTATGATGTCTTGTTTGAAAAATAGGAATGCGAGTCTTCACTTAGGAATTTTGGCTTTGCAAGAGGTTATATAGACATTTTGGTTTTTTAGACAATTCTAAAGTTTACAAAGTTTTGTTGTGGCACAAGTGTGATCTCATGGTTATCCCTAAGTTTGTCTTGTTTTGAATGACCAAATGTGAAAAGAATACACTTCAAACACAAAGGCACAATGTTTGTTTATTTTTTCCTTTTTCAATGAAATAAAAAGCACATTAAAAAATACAACCTAGGATTTAGAAAGGGCGATACTTGTTGAATTCCCTCACAATAAAATGACACTTTCAAATAGATAGATAGATTCTTAGTGGAACTGGCTACCCCTTAGACATCACTCACTTCTTGGGAAAACCAAGCATTGGATTTCCAAAGACCCAAAGATCTAAAGAAATTTTCTATCTCAAATTGAAGAGTGCATGAGGGGTATCTCCTAGATACATGTATCACAGTCCCTATGTCCACAAGTAGAAGGATTTTGGCCACTAAAATAATTGATTTCTAGTAGGGCTATTTGTTTAGGTGGCTATACATGCACCAAATTAGCTCTGTTATGGAGGCCTCCCAGTCTGCAAAAGTTACGTTCTGTAGGTTTTATCATACGACACAAGTACTGAGGGAGATCTTCCTAGTATAGAAAAATCAATACCTATTAGTTATGACATTAATCACAACTACATTTTATATAACGTCCAAAAGTACTTAGATTTATTTGTTACTACTTTTAGTTGTTCCACCTAACTAGTGTTACTAGTCACACAGGTGGCAAGCCCTCTAGAAGATAGAACAAATTTCTCTTGCACCCATGATCCATGAAGGCGAGGGGAGAGGATATGTTTGTTCTATCTTGGGATCTAAACACAAAAGAAAAATATTTGTGTAATTGCAAGTTAGAAACATCAAACGCTTGTGTTCTTTTTAAAGCCCAAATGAAATGTGATCTTGCTAAAATCAAACAATCAGTTTCAAAAATCACATTCCTTGCACCATGCGTTAAACATCATTAGTATTTTTCAAATCATGGTCTTTGACAAACATCCTGCACCAAATGACATTAGTAGTTTTCAAATCATGGTCTACAACAAACAATAAACAACCTACACAAAAAATACAAGAATGAGTCCCCAAAGATTAGCTCCAAAAACTAAAACTCAAGCTAATAAACTAACAAGCATAAATAAAAAAGTAACACAATACTAACAAAAGACTATCGAGCACTAACAAAACACACCAAATGCTAACAAAGAGCATATTAATCCAACAAGTGCTAATTAAAACACTAACAAGAACACTAACAAACACGATCTATAACGAAACTAACAAAAGAATTAAAAATTTAACAAAATCTAATTAACAAAAACAAACTCTAAACTAATTTAACCTGAATCTAATTGTCAATGATCTAATTAATTTTAAAAAAAAATCTAATTTACCAAAAGCTAAACTAGTCTAACGAAAATTCCAACAAGCGTTAATCAAAACACTAACAAGAACACTAACAAACACAATCTATAACGAAACTAACAAAAGAATAAAAAATTTAACAAAATCTAATTAACAAAAACAAACTCTAAACTAATTTAACCTAAATCTAATTGTCAACGATCTAATTAATTTTTTTAAAAATCTAATTTACCAAAAGCTAAACTAGTATAACGAAAATCTAATTTTAACAAAAGCTAAACTCGTCTAATCTAACACAAGCTAGATCAATTTAACAAAAAAAAATCTAATTTGACAAAAATATAACTAATTTAACAAAAGACTAAATAACGAAATGAAATCTAAACTAATCTAAATTAACTAAATCTAAATCTAAATAAAATAAAATAAACTAAATCTAATTAATCTAAAACTAATCTAAATTAATCTAAACTTAAATTAAAACCAAACCAAATAAATCTAATTAAAAACAAAACTAACTAAAATGCAAACCATTTACTAAACTGCAGGTCAATAGGATAAAACCACAAACCATCAAGATGAAAATGCAAAACCATTAAGAAGTGGAAACACATACCATTATACATGAGGCATGGACAATATTAAGTAACACATGGACTGATCACCACATGTGTTAATAGAAAATATGCAGCGTATGGACATGCATATTTGTTGTACGCATGAGATATTTGTTGTACGCAGGGTAGTGTGGGCAAATTCTTATGAACGTGTAAGGATATTTGGTTTACAATCATGTCAAATGTTTAGAGCATGCCTCATATAAATATCCATAAAATGTGCCTTATTTGGTGTAACACTCACTCAACTTGTAAAACATAGATTACTAATATGATGACTCAATGTTGGCAGACATATGTTACAAATGTATGGGCAATAAATATATAATTAAACGACTTCAAATTTCGAGTAATGTGTGATAAAATCTTAGCTCATGTTAGATGTAACGTATGGACCACATGTTAATGCGGAAGTTAAGACAAGTAAGATGCAGACCAGTAAGTATGTTTAACACAAACCAAAATTTATAGGTAGATTTCTAAAAAATGTAACCCAGACAGGTTTGTAGAAATGTAATGCATGTGATAGATGAATCATAACGTACACATAATGCAGGGTAGAAAATATTAAATGTAGCACAAATACCTGTGGTCCAAAAGAATACTTCCCACGTAAGCCGTGAGAATGACTAAAACTTTACATTATGAAAAATAAATACACATCTACAGAAATAACATATGAGAGGTAGAGGGCACCTGACATTGCCTAGAATGACAAATCTCATGGTTGTAAGGTTAAATCTTCAGCTCCTTGCTCCAAAAGTTTCTTTGCTATGTCAAAGTTTGCATGCAAGAAGAGAGGGGGTAGAGCTAATGGATCCTCATCAATCCATATGAAAAATAAGTAAAAGCATATTCAACTCTCATAATGTATCAATTCAAAGAGGAAAGCAGAAAAAAATCAAAAAATCATTGTTTTATCTAATGTGTTTGTTCACTGTGCAGGTACATGCATCATGTTCATTATTGAATACTTTAATTTGATATCATAAACATTACAATATGTGGGGTAAAATGGGCTCCTATAAGGGTTGAGCCCAAAATTCTTCCCTCGGGTGCATTGACATTCAAATTGAGTATAACAATCCCAATGATTCAATAAGGTGCAATAACAGTGAGAATGCATGTACAAGGGACTAAAAAGTGGAATGAAGAATAGTCACAATGCAAGAAGAAGGTACAATTACCAAGAGCAGATACTGAAAAGGAATACAATTGATTAAAAGGTGACAATATATACTAGATAAACAGCAAGTTAATTGTCTAAATCAAATGAAAATATAAGGGGCCACAGTCATTCAATTCAAGTAAAGGAGTCATTGAACATGATAGATCATAATAAAGAAAACAAAGCTTCAGGAATAATTTATTAAGTTCAAACAATGATCATAAAGAAACATTAAGCAATGGGATATCATGACAATGCAACAATGACAATAAATGTCACTGTGTAAAGAGAGTGAAAAAAATGTTCAGGATATAGAGAGGTCTCCATGAAACAAAAACAAAGGTTTAATAGATAGCAACTAAGGCATTAGAGCAGATAAAGAATAATACATTGTAATGAAAAAATGACACAAAGCTATTGTAGAAATATAAAAAAGTGTTATCTATGATTGCATCAATGATGGAATGACAATAGACTAAATGCAAAGACTCCTTATATGAGAAAACATGTATCATGAATGCAATAATGGTGAGCAAATCAAAATGAACAATGTCTAAATCATAGCAGTCACATTTTTTGTTTTAACACAGTCTTATCAGGAGGGAAGTAATATGCTAGAAAAATCATGCCAAGAACACAAAGGTCACAATATGACATCAATAGTTCTACCACGCCAAAGCAAGGAGCCAAAGCCATTGACATTAAGTCAAGAACAATGGTGTATTGACAAGAAGCCAATCAATGATAAAATTCAAGAGCACACCCAAGTAGAGTAGTGTTAGATCACTTCATAAGAAGGACAATATCATCATGAATTCTATGTCAATAGGAAACTCTTGTAAGCTTGCAAAAACCAGTGCTGGTAATGTAACAACATTGATCCAATAAGGTGTAATCCAATGAGATGTCATGAGTCTAAATCAGGGATATAATGTTATATAACAATGGATGATTGTTGCAAAGATTGGAAGTAGAGAAATATAAGAGATATACATGGTTGCAGCAGAGGACATGGAGGTTTGTCAAAGCCTGGTATGGAAGGCACATAGATATGACAGAGTTATCATGACTGTTAAGGAATAATAGAAAGACTCGATGCCAATAACTAAGACAATGCATGAAGTATGAAAGTCAAAGACGTATTGAATGCATAAAATAAGGATCGTGGAGTGTAAAAGTGTTGTAGCAATGTAAATGCAGTCACAATGATCAAAATATTGTTTGTAAATAGAAAATTTTTAATATAAAAGATTTCACAGTGATGTAATAACATAAAGACAATGATTAAGCAATAAAAATGAATCACAATAGAGCCTGAAGAATAATAGATCCATGGTTAAGGGCATTATTCTATTGGTTCAAGAGCTTCAATATCACAAAGGTGAAAAAAAGGAAAAGATGAATTCATTATTGAAGAACATTGTGATAAAACAATGAGATAAATATGTTAATTATAATGGATATTAAAGAACAACAAGGACATCAATTTTCACAACAGAGCACATGTGTTCCATGAAATAGAAAGCAATGACAAGATACAAGGATATATAATATACAAACATCAATTTTGAGTGTTAAGGAACAACATTAATAACAATGGTGTTAGATTCATAGAGGTGGTACTATAATAATGTGTTTCAAATAGAGAATAACATAGAGAAGTAACAAAGACCCAGATCGTTGTTACCTAGGGCAGAGGGATTGCTAAGTACTATGAAGAACAAGAAAATACAAGTATAGAGCCACAATTACCAACAAGGCATGAAACCCTATATCCTCATACACAATATAGAAGGAATATTATGGAAGCATCCAAATATAGAAGGGTTTGAGGAATCAAAAGCCACAATATGAAAGAAATGAGAAAATCCTTCAGAGCTCAAACCCCTTGAATAACTAGTCAATGTACTCCAAGAGAAACAAATATATAGAGCTCAAGTGAAGCATTGAAGAATACAAATAAATATTAGGTATGATCATAATTATTTGAACTAATGTAATCATTTAAGAATACAAATAAATATTAGGTATGATCATAATTATTTGAACTAATGTAAGCATTGAATAATGGAGTAAAACACGAAGAAACTATTTTCATTGTTTCTTGCATCAAGAAAGATTGAGGTAAAAAAAAAAAACTTACCTGTAGAAGCCACAAACTACAACAAAGATCTCCATAAAAACCCTCATGGAGGCTTCACATTAGTAGAGAGGAATAAACCAAAATTATAAAATGAAGAAATAGCGGTTTTTTTAGGATTTTGTTTACCCTAATTCATCGATGAAGGAAGGCATTTTTTGCCTTAGAAATAAAAGTTTTCCCTTCAACTAATACCGACAAGGGTATTGGGTTTGTTTTATTTTTTATATGAACCTAAAGTGTAAAATATATATTAGGTGATATTTTATGAATCGCATTATAAATATTATTCATGGTGCAAAAAATAAATGTATTCGATCTTTAATTTGTGAGTCATGCTAAGGATGAGTTAAGTGGTCAATTGAAGACTTAAACGAGATTACAAGCTTTGTGGAGGGATGGTGGGGAGCTCCAACTCCTAGAGATTTCTTGATCTTTCCAATACCTCTCCTTGGGCCTTCTTAGGGTATCCTACTCTACCATATCTAGAGGGTAACTCTATGATCCTATTATTCACTATGAACTCTCCACCAACTTCAAACTTCCACTATTTCCTTCTCCATTCAACTATACACCCAAAGGATTATCTTAGCCACTTTCTCTCCAAACTGTCCTTGCATATTGAAATAGGTTTCCTAACCATCCCTAGGTCACTTTCAACTGATCTTGATCCATTTTTATGGATCCCTCCATTATTTTTCAAATGGTTCCTTAATTTTCAAGTCTTTAGGCCTTGTAGCCTTTTAGGCCTAATTAGCCCTCTTACACACTGTAATCTTGTATTTACTCACAAAATCCCTTAACACCCCTATGAAACAACCATGTATTATTTGTAATACTATCCTAGGCTCTAGTATTTTCAAATTTTTAGACCCCCACTATGTCTGTACATAGGACTTTCAAGAACACCCTACTTTTAAGGGTTTTGGGAACATGTACATCAGTCTGTGTTCTTGGCTTGAACTAGGTGATCTATTCAACTCCTCTGATCATCTCCTTGCATCCAATTATCAAGGAATCTCTCCTCTACATGCTCCCACCATTTATTTGGTTCACCCAATCCATTTATCAAGCTTTCTTGCTACTGTCTCATCGAAGCTCCTAACCAGATTGCACTCGCACTCGCCTAGGGCTTGGTGTTAAAAAATGCTTCCCCTACAAAAAAAGACTCCACAAGCTATATATACACTATAAATTGAGTCCCCTAATTTAATCCAAGAGGCCATAAATATTTGACCAGGGGAATTCAAGTGGGATGCATATTTACATGACTGGCTCAAAACCAGATAGCGAACTAGAAGAAAAGAAAGAATTTACAAAAGCTTAACAAGTAACACTAAAAACTTAAACCAATTCCACAAAAAGTAACTAAATTCCAAAACAAAAGGTCTTAATGCATTATTTCATCACTTTCAATCCATTAAAAAATTGGATCAAAGCTATGTTATTGATTACAGTCAAAAACTCTCCTTCACAATGCTCAGTCCGTACACAATGACAACTAACTATTAGATTATGGTTTTATCCACCTTATATACCATATCCCCACATGTTGGGACCCTCATGTCGGGATTTGGGAACCATTAAATCCCTTTCCTATTTTTTAGGAAATGTTGTCATGAGCAACTTTTACACAAATGGAAAACTTTTACTTCCAATGGCCCAACTTGATCCTAAACCACCTAATATAACCTTAAAACATTCAAAAACATAAAAATCATTAATTTCACTCCATTTTGGAGTTTTGGTCAACCTTTGACCTTTTGGTTGACTTCCTAGGACATAGACCCCTAGATTCCATTTGATCTCATCAAACACTAAACCCTAATCACTCTTAACTCTAGACACACACACAAAACACACTTGGGACTTCATATTTAGTCTTTATTAACTTTGGTGGTTGGCCAAACCAACCTACAAGCCAAAATGATTTAAATATCTAACAATACCTTAAGGTGCTCCTGCACCATCCTCACCCTGCAACAAGAAAATCAAGATACTTTAGATGTGATGAATCCCTACTTATTCCATGCTTCTTGAAGTCTTCCTATTCTATCCATGTAGCCTTTGACTCAGGTTGATGTTCCCAATTCACCAAGTGTTCCATGTAGTCTTTCTTCCTTGTCTTCTTCTTCACCCTGGAATTCAGAATCATTTCCACTTGTGGCTTAACTTGTACAGGTACTCTGAGTTCTTCCACATCCCTAGCTACCTTTGTATTGTACTCTCCTTCATCTATCTCTGGTCCTTTGTATGGAATTAGATCCTTCACATTGAAAATGGGAGAAATAGACATATCCTTTGGTAGATCTATCTTGTAGGCATTGGGTCCATACTTAGCCAATACCTTACAAGGTCCAATTCTCTTCATTTGCAGTTTGCTTGGTATCCCATTTTGTAATCTAGCCTTGTTCAAAAAGACAATTACCATGTCTCCTACCTAAAATTTTAGATCTCTCCTTCCTTCATCTTTCTTAGCCTTCAACTTTTGATTGGCCTCCATTAGTGTCTTCTTCACTTGTTCATGGACTTCTCTCATTGATTGTGCAAAATCATCTGCATGCCCACTAATGTCTTCATATTCTTTTAAGTCTTTGAGCTCCAATACACCCCTTGAATGAATGCCATATAAAATTTCAAATGGAACCTTACCAGTATTCCTATTTGTTCTATCATTGTAGGCAAATTATGCTTGTGGGATAACTTGTTCCCATCCTTTCCCATATTCTTTTGTCAAACATCTTAGCAAGTTTCCAAGAACCATGTTGATCACTTATGTCTAACCATCCATTTGAGGATGATATGCAGATCCATGAGATAAGTTAGTTCCTAGTCTTCTCCATAGGGTCTTCCAAAAGTGCCCCATAAACTTCACATCTCTATCTACAACAATACTCATTGGTAAGCCATGTATCCTAAATATCTCCTTGAAGAAAAGGTGGGAAATGTGACTGGCATCATGAGCTATCTTACATGGAATGAAATGACTCATTTTACTGAATCTGTCCACAACCAAAAACACACTCTCTAAACTAGTTGGAGTCCTAGGTAACCCCACTATGAAGTCCATACTTATGCACTCCCATGGTCTACTTGGGATGGGTAATGACTGGTAAAGAACTACATTTTATAATGTTCCCTTTGCCTTCTGACATACTCCACACTGCTCCACATACCTTCTAACATCTTTCTGCATTTTAGGCCACCAATAGAACCTTTCCACTAAGTCTAGGGTCTTATTCAACCCAAAGTGTCCACTCAAACTTCCATTGTGCTTCTCTTGGATGAGGTTCTCCCTCATGGAACCCCTTGGAACACGTAACTATTTTCCTTTAAACAACAAGCCATTCTGCAAGGTATAGTCTGCAAATTCACTATGAAAGTGATTCTCAAAATCATTACACACCTTATGAATCTTTGAGAAATCAGTATCTCCCTTATATTAGTCTTTGAATCCTTCAATCCCTATACTCTACAACTAAATCTCTTGGATAGTGAGCAATCTCCTACTAATGGCATCTGCTACCTTGTTATTCACCCCCTTTTGTGCTTGATGGTGAAAATATATGATTGCAAAAACTCCATCCATTTTATGTGCCTCAAACTAAGCTTCTCTTGTGTATTAACGTAGCTTAAGGCCTAGTTATCAGTATAAACCACAAATTATTTGGGCAAAAAATAGTGCCTCCACTTCTTAAGAGCCTACACCAATGCATAAAGCTCAAGATCATATGAGGAGTATCTAGACTTTGCCTCAGTAAACCTCTAACTAAAGAAGGTTGTTGGTCTTCCTTCCTGACTTATGACTGCACCCTATTCTATGTTACTAGCATCACATTCCATAATGAAAAGTTTATCAAAACTTGGTAAAACCAGTATTGGCTGGGTGGCTACTTCCCTCTTCAATTTTTCAAATCCTTCATTGGCCTCCTTGGTCCATACAAACTTTTTTTTAAGTCCTCCTTTTATATTATCAAGGATAGGTGCACAGATTTCACTAAATATTCTAACAAACTTCCTATAGAATTGGGCTAACCCATGGAAGCTTTTGACTTCAGTCCCTGTCTTGGGACTAGGATAACTTAATATGGCCTCTACTTTACTCTTGTTCATTTTCAAGTCACCTTGGGATACTAAAAATCCTAGGTAGAATAATTCTTGTTTCATAAACTCACTCTTTTCAAGATTTATGGTGAGCTTCTCCTCCTGCAACCTCTTCAACACTAGTTCTAAGTGTTTCATATGCTCTTCCTTTGTTTTACTAAAAATAAGGATGCCATCTAGGTAGACAACTACAAATACACCTATGTAATCCTTCAAGACTGAATTCATGACCCTCATAAAAGTACTAGGTGCATTGGTAAGCCCAAAGGGCATTACTAACCATTCATAAAGCCCCTCTGTAGTTTTAAAGGCTGACTTCCACTCATCACACTCTTTCATTCTAATCTGATAGTACCCACTCTTCAAGTCAATCTTTGAGAAGTACTTATCACCCACTAAACAATCCATTAAATCTTCTATTCTAGGAATAGGAAATCTATATCTAATAGTTATCCTATTAATTTCCCTAGAATTAGTACACATTCTCCACTTACCTCCCTTTTTAGGAGCTAACACCACTGGGACAGCACATGGGCTTATGCTCTTCCTGATCAACCCTTGATCCAATAGCTCTTGAACTTGCCTTTCTATTTCCTTGTTCTGTTCTGGTGTCATTTTGTATTCAGCCTTGTTAGGTAATGATATTCTTGGCACAAAGTCAATTTGATGACTTATCTCTCTCTCTTAGGTGGTAATGTAGCTGGACTCCCTTCACAAATGATATCTTGGAACTTATCTAGTAATTGCTTCACTTATGTTGGCATAGGTGATGGCTTAGGTGTCTCTTCCTCCTTTGGCTTTACTAGAATGGCATAACCAATTTCACCTTCATCCTTCATTTCCTTTAAGAACTCTTTACCACTCATTAGAAGAGTGTTGGATTATATCTTCTCCACTGTCTCTTCTTCTATCAAAGACTTGTAGACACCTAAATTTGACCATGTGTCTTTTAAACATCCAAATTTATAAATCTCATCCAATTGCCCCTAATCTCATCAAAATGCATTCAAATGGATCAAAATCAAATCAAATGGACATTTATCAAGAAAAGTGGACAAAAATCAAATTAAATCAAAGGATTAAATAATCATGAAATCAAATAATTAAATTCAAGCCTAAAGGGATTAATCAAATTATGCAATTGATTTTAATCAATTAATTGTATAGTTTAAAT
>MU226817.1:338815-431095 GCA_018584345.1 Thuja plicata
CCGGGCACCTTTTACAAGCACTCCAACTGAGTCTTCTTACACAAAATTTCAAGGATATTCACTTTGCTTGTCTGAAAATTTTAACATGGTCACTCCAAATTTGTTCCAAATTTAGGAGTACCAACACCACCAAGGGGAAAACATATATGGAAACTCATCATCATCCTCTCGCCACCTCTCACAGAGCAGATATGGTCTCCATATGACCTGATCGTTTTCATCAATAGTGCGACTCCAAAACTCAACCTTGCCCAGACGCTGCTGGACAACCATGCCATCATAAAAAAATGCATACGGATACCCTCAGGCCCACACTCATGCTGAGACTGGTCTAGTGATAGGGATATGCTCCCAAGTCCACAGCTGTAACAACACTGCACCTGTTGAAAGAGATGCACTACATTTGTATACGACCTCATGTAAATCATGATATAGTTGGGCTAGTACGCAAGAACCCCAATGGAATCTCTGAGGATGTGCAATCAAATCCTCCACTATACAGCCCCATCTGACTGCAAATCCATGACCTCTCCTATTTGGAAGTAGTAATCCTCCGATCACTGCTCCTAACAATGCTGGCAAAGTAGGAAATAAAGAAAATTGTGCCCAAGTAATACAATCATCAGCAATGGTGTTGTCTCCAAACACCCATCTACATACGCTACTATCATACACTGAATCATAATATACCCACTCTCCATGAGTCAGGATCCTCAGTAATCTGTATACATCCTTGGGCATGATAGTCATCTCGTCGAGGGGTAGATGGAACATGTTATGGTCAGAGTGCCATAGCTGTCAAAAGACCTTGGTTCAGCTGAAACCAAGGGAGATCAAGAAGGAAACTGAGACCACATGTCTCGATAGTCCACCGCTCAGGAGGTGTGAGCTCATCAACCAAATCAAAAATCCAAGAGACAACACCCCATACCTACAACTTACGGTAATGTTCCTACATTTTGAAACAAAGTGAATCATATTAGTCTTTCTATTAGTGGATCATTTTAAGCCAATCAAACACATTAAATCTATCCTTGCTCTATTTTGAGCACATCAACCTATTGTTCCTAACCTCTAAATCTTGAGAAGGAATCAATTTGGCATCATTTTAATCAATCTGATTGGCATATCAAACATTCATCAATATGAATTTTCTAATATCCTAAACACTAAGTGACATTATGGACGTACATTTTCTAGCTTGGGATTCAATAGACTTATCTGGATGATCAAACAAAACAAGTTCATCTAATCTATCTCAAGTTTTCAAACTTTATGGTAGGTGACACTTTAATAAGTGTACGCGGCTTTTTAAGCCCCGTGGTGTTAAAAACATTACACGTGAAACTTCACTCATCGGAAGTGGCACTTTTCTTAATAGGCAACCTTTTAAATTCCTACGCGGATTTTTAAGTTTCCTAGGTGGCCTTAAAATTATAGGGTTTCCTAGGTGGCATTTAGCTAATTAGGAGGCACATTTTGCCCTAATTCCTAGGTGGTTGTGGATTGCTCCAATGTGGCTCTTAAACGCGTGGAGGCAGATTTTCCCTACCCTGGCTGACTTTTTAACTATCCTACGCGGCATTTCTTAGAATTCTATCTAAAAAGCATTAAAAACATGCAATAAATGCTATTTAAATGACCAATAAATGCACTAGGAAGGTCTGAACCACTCACCAGAGGCCCGTAGTTAGGAGGTCTCTGATATCAGCGTGCTCACTTGAACCGATGCTCTCAAATGGGGACCACCATCGCTGTTAATCGTCACGGGATCAGAGCAAAATCTCAACAGTGAAAAGTGAAAATGAATATTAAATTTGGGTTTTTCAACCTATTTAAGCTATTTTACCCTAATTTTGTGAGATTTTGTACCCAGTCAGACCAAATCTACATATTCTTCACACTGGAGCATTTGTTTGACATCTCTTCAGCATCATTGTTTATCAGAAATGCAGTCATCTTGGATCTATTCTATCAGCAGTGTTCATCAAATTTTTCACATCTAAGATCAATATGCTTTCATTTCTGAGGGGGCATCATCATATCATCAAATTGGGATTCTGCATCATATCTTATATCAAATCTGGGGCATTAAAAATTCAAAATTTTATCAATGGGGCATCAAATCAAGTTTCACATTAGGTTTTGCATGAAATCAATATCAGGTTTTGCATCAATCAGACATCAATATCAAATCAATGATCAGGAGATCGAGCTTTCTTTGAATCAATGTGCTTCGCACATCAATTCAAAGAGGGGCATTTGTAGACACCTAAATTTGACCAGGTGTCTCTTAAACATCCAAATTTATAAATCTCGGCTAATTGCCCCTAATCTCATCAAAATGTATTCAAATGGATCAAAATCAAATCAAATGGACATTTATCAAGTAAAGTGGAAAAAAAACAAATTAAATCAAAGGATTAAATAATCATGAAATCAAATAATTAAATTCAAGCCTAAAGGGGATTAATCAAATTATGCAATTGATTTTAATCAATTAATTGTATAGTTTAAATCAAAAAAATCAAATCCAACCCATTCACCCTTACATGGCTAAATTAATTAAATGATTGATTTAAATAATTCCTAATTTCTTTGAGGACAACCACTTAATTTTCCCTCCATTTGAAAACACCTCAAAGCTTTTTACTCAACCAAGGCTTGACCATGATCAATTCACTCTACCCCCTACCCTTGGGAAATTGCTATAAATACAAGCCATTTTATTTGTATTTGGGATCCAAGAAATTCAAGAGAAAAGCATCCTTATTATAGGCATTTGGAGATAATTTGAGAGCTTTTGATAGTATTTCAGCATTTGCATAGCATTTAGAGTATCATTTTTAGAAGCAGTTGTTGATTTTGTAGCATGAACCATGTGCATTTGAATAGAAAACACAAATATATTTGAGCATTTGAGCTAGATTAGAGCATGTTTATCATTTTCTTCTTGTTCTAGGATTGTCCTTGAGAGAGATTAAAGCTAAGAGCTCTCTTAACAAAGCTTAGATAGAGAACCATGAGATGTCATGGATTTAACTTTAATTCTTAGATTAAATAGCATTTTCTTTCCATAGAGTTGTTGTTATTGGTCCTAATTTCATGAAGGTGTAATCTCACACACACAAGACTGTATCTTATAAGTTACTCCATTCTTCTTGAATGAGTACTTATTCTCCTTCCCATGGTGAACTTCTTCTCTGTCATATTGCCATGGTCTGCCAAGAAATAGATGGCATGCATACATTGGCAACACATCACAAAGTATCCTATCTTGATACTTGCCAATAGTGAACTCAACCTACACTTGTTCATTCACCTAGATATTTTGTCCCTTATTCAACCAAGTCACTTTATAAGGGCATACATGAGGAATCTTGTCCAACTTAAGTTTATGTACTACTTCCTCTGAGATCACATTGTCAGTAGATACAGATTCAATTGTGACCCTACATACCTTACCAAGTATCTTTCATTTAACCCTAAATAGAGCCCTTCTCTGCTTGTGTTCATCCTTTGTAGGTGCCTTTATTAGAATCCTTCTAAGCATAAGGTTCTCTCCCTTCTCTGAATCCAGACTGATCTCTGATTGTTTAGTCATGTCCTCTACTTGTACATAAGCAATACTCTTCTCACCTTGTGAAGATGCTGGATTATCTAGACATCTATAGGCAGGGTGACCTAATTGGCCACAATAACAACACTTCATTGTAGCAAAGTGTGAGCTCCTTCCAAACCCACCTGATTTGCCTCTTCCACTATTGTGAAATCCTCTACCTCTGTTATATCCTCCTCTATTACTAGTCTCTTGGTTTTGTTCAACACCCCTAGAGTCTCCTTGGCTTTTGTTTTCATTTCCCATTCCACTAGAACCACCTCTATGTCCTCCTCTAGAATCTCTACCTCTTCATCTACCCCTAGAGTTGGAGCCTTGTCTATTTCTAATTTTCTCTTCCACTTTTAGAGCCATTTGAAAACAACTATGGATGGAGGTTAGAGTAAATAGGTTAGCTCTTCTTGTATATTCCACCTTAATCCATTAAGGTACCTATCAACCTTGATACTCTATGTCTCTTGTACCCTAGATCTAAGACAAAGCTTCTGGAACTCTTCTATATAGGATAGCACATCTAGGTCTGTTTGTTTGAGATTTTGCCTCCTCTTATGTAGTTGGATATCATAGTCTTCTTATGGAACTCTTCTATATAGGATGGCACACCTAGGTCCTTTTGTCTGAGATTCTGCCTCCTCTTATGTAGTTGGATATCATAGTCTTCTGGTAGGTAGTTTACTTTCACCTTAGCCACCATAGCTTTCCAATTTTCTATTGGCTTCTTCCCTTCTTTCTCTCTTTCTTCTTGAAAAAACTTCCACCAAGTTAATGCTTGTCCTCTTAGCCTCGATTTGGCTATCTTCACCTTTTGTGCCTCTGTGATACCATCACATTCAAAATGGTTCTCCATACCTTCCAACCATTCCATAACCATCTATACATCCATCTTGCCAGAGAACACTAGAATTCCTTCTATGGCCTTGCCACTTAATGCCTTGAGTGCTTTGAGGAATAGTTCCTTGGGTGGAAGAGGGTCAGTATCTAGTTTTTTCTCCTCTTCAACTTGTTGCTTTCCTTTATCTTTATCTTCACTCATTTGTTCTTTCATCTTACTTGTTGCCTCTGCAACTTCTGCCAAATTCAACTTAATTTCTTCCATAGCTTCTTCAAGAAGCCTATTCTTGATTTGCTTCACTGACAAGTCCCTTGCCAATTCTGCATTGGTGACCATGGTGCTCTCTCCTATGGATTCACTTCTCTCTGACATACACTGATCAATTCCCAAGCCTTTCAATGGCTCTGATACCAATTTGGTGGGGAGATCCAACTCCTAGAGCTATATTTCTCTTTCCAAGACCTCTCCTTGGGGCTTCTTAGGGTATCCTACTCTACCCTATCTAGAGGATAACTCTATGATCCTCTTATTAACTGTGAACTCTCCACCAATTTCAAACTTCCACTATTTCCTTCTCCATTCAATTATGCACCCAAAGGATTATCTTAGCCACTTTCTCTCCAAACTGTCCTTGCCTATTGAAATAGGTTTCTTGACCATCCCTAGGTCACTTTCAACTGATCTTGATCCATCTTTATGGATCCCTCCATTAGGTTTCAAACAGGTCCTTAATTTTCAAGTCTTTAGGCCTTGTAGCCTTTTAGGCCTAATTAGCCCTCCTATACACTATAATCTTGGATTTACTCACAAAATACCTTAACACCCCTATGAATCAACCATGGATTATTTTTAAGACTATCCTAGGCTCTAGGATTTTCAAAGTTTTAGACCCCCACTCTGTCTGTACACAGGACTTTCAAGAAATCCCTACTTTTAAGGGTTTTGGGAACATGTACACCAGTCTATGTTCTTGGATTGAACTATGCAATCTATTCAACTCCTATGATCATATACTTGCATCCAATTATCATATACTCTCTCCTCTACATGATCCCACCATTTATTGGGTTTACCCAATCCATTTAGCAAGCTTTCTTGCTACTGTCTCATCTGAGCTCCTGACCAAAATGCATTGGCACTCACCTAGGGATTGGTGCTAAAAAATGCTTCCCCTACACAAAAAGACTCCACAAGTTATATATAAATTGTAGATGGAGTCCCCTACTTGAATCCAAGAGTCCATAAATATTTGACCATGGGAATTCAAGTGGGATGCATATTTACATGACTAGCTCAAAACCAGACAACGAACCAGAAGAAAAGAAAGAATTTATAAAAGCTTAACCAGTAACACTAAAAACTTAAACTAATGCCACAAAAAGTAACTACATGCCAAAAAAAAGGTCTTAATGCATTATTTCATCACTTTCAATCTATTAAACAACTGGATCAAAGCTCTATTACCGATTACAGTCAAAAACTCTCCTTCACAATGCTCAGTCCGTACACAATGACAACTAACTATCAGATTAGGGTTTTATCCACCTTATATACCATATCCCCACATGTTGGGACCCTCATGTCAAGATTTGGGCACCATTAATGCCCTTTCCTAGTTTTTAAGAAATGTTGTCATGACAACTTTGCAAAGTTGCAAAGTTGTCATGAGCAACTTTTACAACTTTTGCACAAATGGAAAACTTTTACTTCCAATGGCCCAACTCGATCCTAAACCACCTAATATGACCTTAAAACATTCAAAAACATAAAAATCATGAATTTCACTCCATTTTGGAGTTTTGGTCAACCTTTGACCTTTTGGTTGACTTCCTAGGACATAGACCCTTAGATTCTATTTGATCTCATCAAACACTAAACCCTAATCACTCCTAACTCTAGACACACAAAAAACACACTTGGGAATTCATATTTAGTCCTTATTAACTTTGGTGGTTGGCCAAACCAACCTACAAGGCAAAATGATTTAAAGATCTAACAAGACCTTAAGGTGCTCCTGCACCAAGGGAAAATAGGGATTTTGGTGAGTTATTCAGAAGTTCAATATCAAGTTAAGGAGTCCCCTTGGGTTTGAACTTAGTCAAGGAGGATTTTGGAGAATTTTAATCCATGTATCTTCCATTTATGACCCATTTTTATGGAATTTTCATGCTTATACAACCTATGAGATATTTTTGCAATTTGATGGAGAAATAAAGGTGGAGTTTGAGTTCTAGTCCAGTTCAAGGGTAGTTCAAGCTTAGTTCCACCTCTTTTTGGATTGAAACCTTTCTATTAGGCTTTGCATTTTATTTTTTATCCAGTTCTTTTATTCTTGCCATATTTTTCTACTGCAAATATAGACATATATTGTATTGAGCTCATACAGTTTGTAGCAGAGATTCCTGATTTTTTGTAATAGAAGTTGGTTTTCCTTCTCAATATTTTCGGTTCTAATATTGTTTGTGAATTAATTCATTGAAATACTGTGTTTATCCTTTATTTTATCAAATTCCTCCAATGCTAAATGTAGAAAATTAGCATGATATAGTGTGGGTATTTGATTGTGTTTAATTTTCTAGTGTTGTAAAATTATGGAAACACATTTGTTTTTCTTCTTTATTAATTTATGTTGCTCCATTTTTGTTCTGCATATCTTTAGAGAAAAATGGATGTTTTTTTGTGTAGTGATGGTCTTGATATCATTGTGCAAGTCTTGATTCTAAGTCTAGTTTTTCCTTTAGGCTAGGAGACTTTTATCAGATTCGACTTCTCCTTTGTAAGCCGGGGGGTTTTTATCCGAGATCATGTCATATTGGGTAGGTTAAGCTCCCAAATCCGATAAAGGTCACGATTGAGAGGTTTCTAACATTGATTTTATGTAATTTTTAAATATTTATTTTTGATACTTCATTTTTTCACATTGGCGGAAAATTAGTTCTGGGCTTCTCCTTGGCGGATAACTACCTGTAGAGACCATTTTCCATAGATGACAATTTTAAAAGTCTCAGTGGTCAGTGGAAGTTGAAAATAGATAATTTGGGGCTAGAAAGACTATTGCACTCAAAATGAATCCCTACAGGCTAGAGGAATGATCAAATGATAAAGAATCTAAGATCAAAGCTTATCGGCAGAAAAGCGGAAAATAGCCTCTCCACTACTCCAACACGCGGGTTTTGACCTGCAGGATGCATTTTCTGCCATATCATTATACGCGAGATTTCTAAAGAAAAATCAACTTGTGAGGTGACTTAAGGCATAAAGAAAGAAGATAAAACCATCACATATCATTTTAGCATTGTAATAAGCTAAAACTCCTCCTCGGCGGATTTCTAAGTAGGGAGTGCTCCAAAAGCATTTCTCCGCCAAAAGAGAAGCAGAAAAGTAATTATCCGCTGTCTCCAGAAAGTTACCGTTATACTTATCCAAAGTGAAAATATGTTTCTTAACGGCTCGTAGAGGTAAAGTAATTAATTCAAATAAAGTTGTTTTGCTTCATAACGGACTTTTTCATAAATGCTTATGCCTTTTCACTCGTGTGGCGCAGGAAGTCGATCGTTAATGGTAAAAATTCAGGAGTTATAAAATCAGTGAAGTGTTGCAAACAAGAATTACCATCTGTTTGTCAAATTTCCTAAATTAAAACCCCTGTCGATAGTTGTTCCTTGCTTTCATATTCCTGAGATAGATTCCTGGTTCCTGAATCAAATCAATCAAAGCATAGCCACCAGATTCATGGGATTCAATGGGATGAATGGTATCACTTCCGAATGGCACAAAATCATGGATACTTCTCTGAGGTTCTTCGACATGTAGAGCTTTCATAGCAGGTTGAATGCAAAAAGAATACATCCCATTATAGAGAAAGGAGAGTGTATTAGTTGAAGCCATCGGCTTTCCTATTGTAATTCAAGCTCCAGAACTTGTTCGTGAATGCATATCCCACTATAATCTAGATACCAAGCAAATTCTTTTGCCTGATTACATGGTGTTGCTCTCTATTGATCGAGACTCCGTCCAGAACTCCATCGTATTCCAGAGCAAGATGAATACTCTGAGATGACATACAGTCGGGCGGTCACCGACTATGGAGCAAAGAAGACGGTATGGAAGAAGGAAATAATGAAAAAATGATTCCAAGAGTCGAGGAAATGCCAAGGGAAAGTTGCCTAAGACACTATATGGCATGAACCTGAAGCCAGAAATTGTAGATATCCTGGTATTGTTTCACAGGATCAGATGTGAGAGAGATGCACTTAATTTCATTGAGCATCATTTCTTCCTAGTTCAGGTGATTTGCTCCCAGCATAATTTCATTGATTAGGCTCACATGGTAAGCGAAAATCTTTCAAACGCCCTAAATAGAGCTAAACAATAGAATGAGTTCTATATGTCCTCAGTTTTATTATATATCTTAGCTACAGTTCTAATTTGGTCGGGGCTTCCTAGGCTAGAAGAATTCCCGGAGGATGTTAAAAGTTATGAATTCTTTCCCTATTTACAATTACATAAAAGTTATACTGAGTATACCAAGGTTAATGATGCATTCACAATGAGACTATGCAGGGAGTTCCAAGGTTTCCAAAAAAGGAGATTTTCTCCAGAATTCATGGTATTCATCAACCAATTTGGGGGTTATTTTATCCAATTTGTGAATTTCTCATATATTCGTCTTGCAGGATTTGATGATTTCCCCTTGAAGCTGCCCAAGTATCTCGACGATATGATTGTGCTGGTTGAAGTGATGAGGCAAGCAGTCCAAGTGAACCTAATCTATGCAGGTGTGAGGAAGAAAGGCTATGACTTCCCAATGACTATTGGAGCCTACAGCTGTGCATCTCGGTTTGATGCAAAGAATGTTTTGAAAGCATTCTCAAAGAAGTTTCAATTGGAAACATATGATGTCTTGAGGCCCCAGTATGATCCTTTGAACTACGCCAAAGATTACTTGCAAATGGGTCGCACCATTCATCACATCGATGACATAGAAGACTATTGGGCCAACTACAAGGATGATCTAGAAAGTAGAGATAGATTCTATGAAAGGTTAACTATTGAACAAATCAAAAGGTTCAAAGTTAAGATTGCAGTTGAAGGCGTAGAAGATGATGGCCAGAATATGTATGATGATACATACATGGAGAAGATTAAGCCCCTCCCTATAAGCTCTGAACCCATGTTAGGTAAATCCATTGATGACTTGCAGACCTTGATGGGTGGGATCTATAAAAGGACAGAGCAATTAATCCAATGGGTGGCAGGCAGAAGGAAGAGGTTGGAAAGGAAGCCTCCATCTCAACAAACTCCTACAAAAGTGACTGGGAACACTCCTACATCATCCTCAGTGACTATGCCAACTTTATCTAAAGAGCCAGCTCAACCAGCAGGCGGCGGTGATGAACCTCCTGAAAAGATGATTCCACTAGAGAAGACATGAGAAGATGGCTCGCCTCCTATCATTGGTTCAACTGAAGAAGCAGTTTCTACGGATCTAGTCAAGTCTACAACTGAGCCTATTTAAAGTGTAGAAACAAAGAGACCAGTTAAAGCTAGCACTTTGGATACACAAGGTGACACCTCGATTCAAGATACTCCAAGGTGAGGGTCCCCTGTTATAGTAGAGGTTGGTGCGGATAGTTCCAACACTACAGCCACAGAATCAGATGAAGAGGTTGGAAAGCAACAGGAGGTTGCTCAAGTCACTAAATTAGTTTCCTCCTCTCCTACCTCAGTAAATCCATTTGCTTCCAGACCAAAATCTACTCCTCCGGTCATCAGAAAGTTTTTTATAGAAGAATTGGTCTCTGCCACCAAATTTACTAGTGCGGAGTCACAAACGAGTGGTCAAGGAAAAGAAATTATTGGAGTGACTAAAATGCAGAAATATTTCTCCGATTATGTAGATAAACTAGAAAAACAGTCTTCCTCTCACTTGGATAAGGTACCAGAACTCCAACAGTTGAGTGGGTGCATCTATAAAGCCATGGAAGAGCTGAAAGATCGGGTAGATGTGGTTAAGAGTCTGGCCAAAGATCATTCCTGATGGCTCATAAGATAAACAAATGTCCATATCAATAGACATGAAGAGCTTATGCCAATCATCACAGCTTTCACCGCCTATAAGGAAAAATTAGATAAGGGGAAGAAAACATAAGCATAAATATATTCCCTCTTATACTAAATTTTGATAGAGCTTGTAACGGATAAACGTTTGTTTATCATTTATAATTAGGGAAGTTGAACCGTTTTGGTTACCCCTTTTTTTAACGATCAAACTCTGAGATCTATATGTACTATTTTGAAAATCAATAATAAAGGTCAGCTAAATTTTGGTGTGAAGAACTTCATTTTTGCTGAGTCAAATTCATTCATGCCTGAATGCCAATGTTTTAACTGTTCCATTGCATTTATCTTTCTGTCAATTTGAATGTTTCTTTAAATTGGATTTACAGTTCAAGATTAAACTAAAGTTTTGTATTATGATTTGATACAGTTAATTTAGGGGAAATTTGGGTTTCATCCATAGATTATGAGAAATATTCTTATGAAATAGATTGATTCATCTTTGTTATGTTATCATTGATCTTTTAGTTTTGCATTTGCATCTTCATTATTAACCCCTGCATTACCAATTTTAGGATCTTATATGATTTATAAAGCCTTAAAGTTGGCTAGATAGAAAGTTGAATCTATTTTCCTGAGCTAGATCTTGTCTAGGCCTAGTTCAAATTACCTCTTCTGTTCTTAGGTTAAGAACAAACCCCCATTAAATGAGGAAAGAACAAAATTCATTGAATATTAATCACTTAAGGGAGTTGTACCTTCAAATTCAGATGGAAATTAGTTATTCAGTTACATTTCCCAACTGTTGTATTCAATTATTTTTTTAATATTTGGTCATTTTAGAGTTGAAGTGAAAAAGAAAAATCTGTTTACCAACAGGTTTTTGGCGACTCTGCTGGGGAGATGAATAGTCGCTAGACCAGAAGTAATATCATGAGGAAAGATGGTGCTTCCCCATGAAAATGTGATTCCTGTGTTTCATCCAAACCTTGGATTCTAGGATGATCAAGAGGATATTATTTCCTCGCTGAATAGTTTTGCCTGGAGACACAGAAGAAATATTGAGCATTATAGAAATGCTAGTCAAGTGCTTGAACAAAAAGAAGTGAGACCAGAAGCACTTGAATGAGCCATTCAAAGGAGGAATTTAAGAAGGGCACAATGCCAAGTAGAGCATGAAGCTAGATTGCCAAATTAGTGTAAATCCTGGAGTCTAAAAGATTTCTTAGAAGTGTAAGGAAAGAAGGTGGTATAGATCCAGTACTTGAGAGACTTGCAGAGATTGATTTTGCTCTACTTGAAGTACCTCATCAAAAGAACAGAAATACTAAGATAAAAAGTAGACCTCCTTCACCTCCTAAGAAATCATCCCTTTTGTCTACCAATTGTCAAGTGCTAACCTTGCACGGAATAGTTTCTCCTCCTATTGTAAACCTAACACCTTATTTACCTCAAGAAGTTATGGTAGTCCCTTGGACCACCGCAGTTGGTTCTCTGTAGTTAGCAACATATAACCCACTTACCTCAGGGTCAAGGTAGAATTTTCCCAAATTATTTGGAGATGGGAAAGTATCTACAGATGAACACATTGATGCTTTCTTTGCAGCCATTAATATATTAGAAGTACAAGAGGAGGATGTCACAGACAGATTATTTGTTGAGACCCTTGTTGAAGATGCAGCAGATTGGTTTCATCACTTGCTTATCTCTTCTATTATGGATTGGGCTTCTATGAGAATAGCTTTCGAAAGAAGATTTAAAACTGTCGAAGATGAGCATGTTATGTTGACACAATTAACTTCTATCAAAAAAGATCCTTCTATAAGCATGAGAGATTTTGTTGCTAAATTTAACAATCTTGTTAAACGTATCCTAGCAGCTAATCAACCTACTGCAGGCAATTTGAAAACATTTTTCATAAGTGCTATGCCACCTGATATTAGCTATGATTTAAGAAGGATAATCCTAGCCAATTTGGATCTCGCCCAGAGGACTGTTGTAGAGTTAGAAGACCACATGATCTCGGTAGGGAAGTGGAAATGAGAGATTCAAACTCGAGCCAGTACTAGCAATACCACATCATCAGATGAGATGATCCAAAAATTATCCAATGAGTTCATTTCTTTCAAAAGACAAATTCCCAAATTTAAAAATCCTTACCAGCGACATTTTCAAGGCCAGCTTGGAAGAAATAGTGATATGATAAATACTGATGTAAAAACATTACAATTGACTGCTCCTCAACAAAGGCTAGCCATAGAAGCTCCTCCCAAAAGGGGAAACATGTGTTCTTTTCACCTAACAACAGATCATGATGGAGAAATTTTCCCTGATGTGGCTCATGCCTGGTAGATGCATCAAACAGATGAATGGAATGCTGGAGTATCTAGAGATGAACTGGATTCCTACTCATATGGCGACTCTAAAAACTTATTTTTGAGTATGTATCAGATTCAGAATGAGATGCGGCATGTTATGCTACTATAGATGGAACATCTTATGCAATATTAACTTGAAATCAAAAAGATAAAGCCCATGTTTCCACACCTCCACCAAAAGGTAATGAGATGTCTACTTCTTACTCTAAAGATTCCAACCAAGGAGTAAAAATTTTGCAATCGGGTAAGGAACAAAATTCTTTTGACATTATTCAATTGTGTAAAGATTCCAAAATTTAGATTTATCCCATAAACTATCTTAAGTCTAATCCTGTAGAGTTGCAATAATTAGTAGACTTTTGTAAAGGAGAGACCCAGGATTTAAACCAAAATTTCATAGCTTCAGTAGAAGATGAGTCTGTTTTGACAGGTCTATTTGAGCAGGGAGAGTCATCGGTTTTCGCTACTTCCCCGAGGTGAAAGCCTAACCCTTTCTATGTGTCGTAGTTTATTAATGGTTGCAAGCTAAGTAATTGTATAATAGACTTTGGTACCTCAGACAATGTGATGCCATCAACTGTAGCTAAGGTTTTAGGTCTCACTCTCACTAAAGCCCATGGTAGATGCTACTCCATGGATGCTAAAGAGGTCCCTTTGATTGGGAAAATCAAAGACGCCCAATTGGCTTTAGCAACACACCCCGGGAAGAAAATTTTATTAACTATATTGGTTGTTGATATACCTGCTAGTTACAGTTTGTTGTTAAGTAGGAGTTTTTGCAGGGATCTAGGAGGAGAAATAAAGTTGGATTAGTCTCAAGCTTTGATCCTAGTAGGTAACAAAAAGATAAAATTGGTTCCTGAAGAGAAATCAAAGCTCACAGTACTAAAATCTGATGACCCTAAAGCCAAAATTTTGTACCAAGAATTAGAATTTGGCAACTACATACTATTTATAGATAATCATGATGAGGAATTCAAACCTGGAGAGGAGAAAAATCAGTCTTCCGCTGAAGAAATGTCACCACAAATTTGGACTCTTGAGTTTGATGGTAGTTGTGCATTGTTATGATATGGTGCAGGCATAGTCCTAATATCACCAGATGGAGAATGTGAGCCCATAGCTTACAAATTGGAGTTTGGGAACACCAATAACATAGCTGAGTATGAGGCCCTGCTTTTAGGAATTATTGCTGCAAAATAGAAAGGTGTAAAAATCTTAAGAGCTCGAGGCGATGCTGAGTTAATTATGCGCCAAGTTAAAAATCAATACTCTGTGAAGAATCATAGATTAAAAAACTACAAGAATGGGGTATGGGACAAAATTGAAGCCTCGGATGCATTCTTTAATGAATCTATGCCAAGAGAGTTGAATTCTAAGGTAGACTCCTTAGCAATATCAGCCTCATTGCTCCTCCCTCACCCAGATATCAAAGATAAGAAATATCAACTAGAAGTAGTGTATAGACCGTCTGTACCTAACAATGTAGAAGATTGGCAAGTGTTTGAAGATGATCATAATCTCCTTCTCTTTTTAGAGAGTTGTGGTGACTTTCATAAGAATTCTCATGGTAGTCATAAAGGAGATTATCGTGACAATCAGAGGAAAGATAAGTCAGGTATCATCCAATTGCAAGGTAATATTATCCCTCCTCATTTGGTCACACTTGAAAAAAAATTCAATAGGCATGATACCTTTGTTAAAAAGAAGAGGATTGAGAGGGGTCCTACCACTGGTGAATATGAATGAATAAACATTGGAAGTGAGAAAGACCCTAAGATGATCAACATTGGGAAATGTTGTACTGAGGAAGAAAGGGAAGAGGCTAGAAAACTCTTCCTAGAATACTAGGATGTCTTCACATGGAGTTATGAAGATTTAAAAATCTTCATGGATGGAAAATTCAGACATCAAATTCCTCTAAAGCCCGACATTGTTCCATTCAAGCAAAAACAAAGGAATTATAACCCCAAGGTTGTTGATGCGATATTCAGGGAAGTTGATAAAATGCTTAAGGCTAAGATCATATATCCTATCCATCATTTTACCTGGGTAGCAAATATAGTGCTTGTGAGAAAGAAAAATGGGTAAATAAGAATCTGCGTGGACTTTAGAAACCTTAATCAGTCTTCCTTGGAAGATAATTATGCTCTTCCCAACATGGATCACCTATTGCAAACCGTGACTAGAGCTGAGATGATGTCCATGTTGGACGGCTTCTCGGGGTACAATCAGATAGAGGTGGAAAAAGTAGATCAACACAAAATGGCCTTCACTACTCCATGGGGCACTTTCACTTAACATAGAATGCCATTTGGGTTAATCAACATTGGGGCTACCTTTCAGAGAGGTATGGATCTTTCCTTTAGTGATATGAAAAATAAAATAATTGGTATGTATCTGGATGATCTTACAGTGTTTTCTAGAAAAAGAGTAGATCACATAAAGGATTTGAGGAGAGTGTTGCAAAGGTGTAGAGAAGATGGAATCTCTTTAAATCCCAAGAAGTCAGTCTTCTGCATGACTAAAGGGAAATTACTGGGACACATCATTTCTCAAGAAGGTATAAGAATCGATCCAGAAAGAGTCAGAGAAATCTAAAAACTGAGCTTACCTGTAAATAAAACTAGATTAAAATCATTTTTTGGTCAGGTAAATTTTCTCAGAAGGTCTGTGCCAGATTTTTCAGAAATTAGTAAATGTATAGTGGATATGATGAAAGGGAATGTGAATTTTAAGTGGAATGACCTCAGCAAACAAGCCTTCAAAAATATTAAGAATGCCATAGCCAACGCCCCAGTTTTGTGCCACCCAAATTACAAGGAAGATTTCATAATTTATTGTTACTCCTCTAAGCATACTTTGTCAGCTATTCTCATGCAAGAAAATTAGGAAGGGGTTCAAGCTCCTATTGCCTTTATGAGCACACCTCTGAAAAATCATGAGTTGAAATACTCTCAGACTGAGAAACATGCTTTCGCAGTAGTAAAGGCTTTAAAGAATTTGAGATTCTATATTTTACACTCTCACTCCCTTGTATATGTGTCTGACATTGCAGTAAAAAGTGTATTAACTCAACAAGATGTGGGATGTAATAACAGAGGAGCATGGGTGGCTAAGACATGGGAATATGACATAGAAATTAAACCCACCAAGTTGGTGAGAGGAAATGCACTGTGCAAAGCAATAGCAGAAAATCAAGTGGATGAAGATCCTGAAGCGACACAATTGGTTTTGGCAGTAAGTATGCAAGACCCCTAGTTCAAAAATATTGTATATTTGCTGGTGTATGGTGAGTGCCCTGAAGGATTGACTCCGAAGAAAAGAAGAGATTTAAAGCTGAAAGCCTCTAAATATGTTATTTGGGAGGCTAGGTTGTATAAGAGGTCAATAGATGGGACTTTCCTTTGGTGTGTAGACAAACAACAACAGGAAAAATTGTTGAAGGTGTTCCATGATGAAGCTTGTGGGGGACACTTTTCTTCATCGGTTACTGCGTTCAAGATATTGAGATAGTGTTATTATTGGTCGGGAATGTTTAAGGATGCATATCATTGGGTAGCAAGATGTGAGAAGTGAAAAATGTTTACTGGAAATCCACAGCTAGCAGCTCTTCCCCTTAGACCAGTGATAATTGAACGTCCCTTTCAGCAGTGGGGTCTTGATTTTATTGGCCCTATAAATCCCACATCCAGTGCGGCCCATACCTATATAATTACTACAACATACTACTTCACAAAATGGGTGGAGGCAAAAGAAACTAAGAGAACTACCTCTGAAGTAGTATGTGAGTTTATTAAATAAAACATCATGGTAAGATTTGGTGTACCTATCAAGCTAGTAATGGATAATGCCACATATTTTTCTTCTTGGGAACTTACTGAATTTTTTTTTAAGTATGGCATTATGATCAGCCACTCATCTGACTATTTCCCACAAGGAAATGGTCAGGCTGAATCAAGCAACAAGAACTTGGTAAACATTATGAAGAAGCTCGTAGAAGATAATCAGAGAACCTGGCATAAGAAAATCCATGAAGCACTCTAGGAAGATAGGCTGACCCCCAAAAGAGCTATTGGTGTTTCCCCCTTTGAAATTGTCTATGGAATTGAAGCCAGTCTTCCATTGTTGTTGGAATTGGCGACTTGTAAATTGAGGACAACAATAGAAGATGGCATATATGAAGATGGTTTAGAAAAGAGAATCCTATACTTAAACAAGCTTGAAGAGGAAAGGGATAAAATGGTAGATCACATCACACAACATTAAATGCGTGTGAAGAATTTGTTTGACAAAAAGAGCAGACCTCAGAAATTTATGGAAGGAGATATGGTACTGATATGGGACAAATGCAAGGCACCTAAAGGTATGCATGGAAAATTTGAGACACTGTGGAAAGGGCCCTTCAAGATTCATCATGCATTTGAGAATAATTCTTTTAAGTTGACTTATCCAGATGGCGAGGCACTACCCCTAACATACAATGGTCAGGACTTGAAGTTGTACAAGATCTAAATCTAAAATAGGTAACCCCTGTATTGTACAATAGTTACGTTTAGTTCATGTTTTTGTTTTCCCTAGTTAGGTTTATCTTCCTTGTTTCCTTTCTGTGTTTTGCCTTAGTTTTGTTGTGAGCCACCTTTTTATTGAGCTTTGTGAAACCAGAGACTTGAGTTCCTTGCTTGGACATGTGAATTTCCAAGTCCCTAAATAGAGCCAGTTGTTGCCCCATTTTTGTTCTGCATGTTTTTAGAGAAAAATGGATGTTTTTATGCGTAGTGATGGTCTTGATATCATTGTGCAAGTCTTGATTCTAAGTCTAGTTTTTTCCTTTAGGCTAGGAGACCTTTATCGGATTTTCCCAAATTGACTTCTCCTTTGTAAGCCGGGGGATTTTTATCCGAGATCATGTCATATTGGGTAGGTTAAGCTCCCAAATCCAAAAAAGGTCACGATTTGGAGGTTTCTAACATTGATTTTATGTAATTTTGACATCTTTAGCTTTGATACTTCATTTTGTCAAATTGGTAGAAAATAATTAGTTATGAGCTTCTCCTTGGCGGATAACCATCTAAAGAGCGCATTTTCCGCATATGACAATTTTAAAAGTCTCAGCGGACAGTGGAAGTTGAAAATAGATAATTTGGGGCTAGAAAGACTATTGCACTCAAAATGAATCCCTACGGGCTAGAGGAATGATCAAATGATAAATAATCTAAGATCAAATCTTATCAGCAGAAAAGCAAAAAATAGCTTCTCCACTACTCCAACAAGTGGGTTTTGACCCGCAAGATGCATTTTTGGCCATATCGTTATACGCGAGATTTCTGAAGAAAAATCAACCTGTGAGGTGACTTAAAGCATAAAGAAAGCAGATAAAACCATCACATATCATTTTAGCATTGTAATAAGATAAAAATCCTCCTCGGCAAATTTCTGAGTAGGGAGTGCTCCAAAAGCATTTCTCCGCCAAAAGAGAAGTAGAAAAGTAATTATCCGTTGTCTACAAAAATTTACCGTTATACTTATCCAAAGTGAAAAGATGTTTCTTAACGGCCCATAGAGGTAAATTAATTAATTCAAATAAAGTCATTTTTCTTCATAATGGAATTTTTCATAAATGATTAAGTCTTTTCACTCATGTGGCGTGGGAAGTCAACCATTAACGGTAAAAAGTTAGGAGTTATAAAATCAGTGAAGTGTTGCAAACATGAATTACCATCTATTTGTCAAATTACCTGAATTAAAACCCCTGGCGATAGTTGTTCCTTGCTTTCATATTCCTGAGATAGATTCTTGGTTCCCGAATCAAATCAATTAAAGCATGGCCACCAGATTCATGGGATTCAATGGGATAAATGGTATCACTTTCGAATGGCACAAAATCATGGATACTTCTCTGAGGTTCTTCGACATGCAGAGCTTTCATAGTAGGTTGAATGCAGAAAGAATACATCCCATTATAGAGAAACTGAAGGAGAGTGCCTTAGTCGAAGCCGTCGGCTTTCCTATTGCAATTCAAGCTCCAGAGCTTGTTCGTGAATGCATAGCCCACTATAATCCAGATACCAAGCAAATTATTTTTCCAGATGACATGGTGCTACTCTCTATTGATTGAGACTCCATCAAGAACTCCCTTCATATTCCAGAGCAAGCTAAATACTCGGAGATGACATACAGTCGGGCGGTCACTGAGTATGGAGAAAAGAAGATGGTATAGAAGAAGGAAATAATGAAAACATGGTTCCAAGAGTCGAGGAGCGCCAAGGGTAAGTTTCCAAAGACACTATATGGCACAAACCTGAAGCCAGAAATTGTAGACATCCTGGTATTGCTTCACAGGATTAGAGGTGAGAGAAATGCACTTAATTTCATTGAGCACCATTTCTTCCTAGTTCAGGTGATTTTCTCTCAGCACAATTTCATTGATTGGGATCACATGGTAAGCGAAAATCTTTCAAATGCCCTAAATAGAGCTAAACATCAGAATGAGTTCTATATGTCCTCGATTTGATTATATATCTTAGCTACAATTCAAATTTGGTTGGGGCTTCCTAGGCTAGAAGAATTCTCGGAGGATGTTAAAAGTTACAAATTATTTCCCTGTTTGTAATTACATAACAGTTATACTTAGTATACCAAGGTTAATGATGCATTCACAATGAGACTATGCAGGGAGTTGCAAGGTTTCCCAGAAAGTATATTTTATCTAGAAGCCTTGGCATTCATCAACCAATTTGGGGGTTATTTTATTCAATTTGCAAATTTCTCATATATTTATCTTGTAGGATTTGATGATTTCCCCTTGAAGCTGCCCAGGTATCCCAATGACATGATTGTGTTGGTTGAAGTGATGAGGCAAGTAGTCCAAGTGAACCTGATCTATGCAGGCTCCAGGAAGAAAGGCCATGACTTCCCAATGACTATTGGAGCCTACAGTTGTGCGTCTTGATCTGATGCAAAGAATTTTTTGAAAGCATTTGCAAAGAAGTTTCAATTGGAAACATACGATGTCCTGAGGCCCCAGTATGATCCTGTGAACTACGCCAGAGATTACCTGTAAATGGGTCACACCATTCATCACATCGATGACATAGAAGAATATTGGGCCAACTGTAAGGACGATCTAGAAAGCAGATATAGATTCTATGCAAGGTTAATTATTGAACAAATCAAAAGGGTCAAAGTTAAGATTGCAGTTGAAGGCATAGAAGATGATGGCTAGCATATGTATGATGATACATACATGGAGAAGATTAAGCCCCTCCCTATAAGATCTAAACCCATGCTTAGTCAAGCCATTGATGACTTGCATACCTTGATGGGTGGGATCTACAAAAGGAAAGAGAAATGGATCCAATGGACGAAAGGCAGAAGGAAGAGGTCAGAAAGGAAGCCTCCTTCTCAACAAACTCCTGCAAAAGTGACTGGGAACACTCATGCATCATCCTCAGCGACTATCCCAACCGTATCTAAAGAGTCAGCTCAACCAGTAGGTGGGGGTAATGAACCTCCTGAAAAGATGATTCCACTAGAGAAGACATGCGGAGATGGCTCACCTCATGTCATTGGTTCAATGGAAGAAGCAGTTTCTACAAATCCGGTCAAGTCTACGGCTGAGCCTATTAAAAGTGCAGAAACAAAGCAACTAGTTAAATCTAGCACTTTGGATACACAAGGTGACACCTTGATTCAAGATACTCCAAGGAAAGGGTCACTTGTTATAGTAGAGGTTGGTGAGGATAGTTCCAACATTGCAGCCAAAAAATCAGAGGAAGAGGTTGGAAAGCAACAGGAGGTTTCTCAAGTCACTAAAATAGTTTCCTCCTCTCCTACCTCAGTAAATCCATTTGCTTCCAAACCAAAATATACTCCTTTGGTAATCAAGAAGTTGTTTATAGAAGAATTGGTCTCTACCACCAAAGTTACTAGTGCGGAGTCACAGATGAGTGGTCAAGGAAAAGAAATGATCATAGTGACTAACATGCAGAAATATTTCTCCGATTATGTAGATAATCTGGCAGAACAATCCTCCTCTCATTTGGATAAGGTACTAGAACTCCAACAGTTGAGTGGGTGCATCTATAAAGAAATGGAAGAGCTAAAAGATTGGGTAGATGTGGTTAAGTGTCTGGCCAAAGATCATTCTTGATGGCTCGTTAGATATACAAATGTCCATATCAATAGACATGAAGAGCTTATCCCAATATCACAGTTGTCACCACCTATAGGGCGAAATTAGATAAGGGGAAGAAAACATAAGCATAAATATATCCCCTCTTATACTAAATTTTGATAGAGCTTGTAATGGATAAACATTTGTTTATCATTTCTGGTTAGGGAAGTTGAACCATTTCGGTTACCCCTTTTTGTAATGGTCAAACTCTGAGATCTATATGTACTATTTTGAAAATCAATAAAAAGGTCAGCTAAATTTTGGTGTGAAGAACTTCATTTTTCCTGAGTCAAATTTGTTCATGCCCGAATGTCAATGTTTTAACTGTTCCATTGCATTTATCTTTCTGTCAATTTGAATGTTTCTTTAAATTGGATTTACAGTTCAAGATTAAACTGAAGTTTTCCATTATGATTTGATACACTTAATTGAGGGGAAATTTGGGTGTCATCCATAGATTATGAGAAATGTTCTTATGAAATAGATTGATTCATCTTCATTATGTTATCATTGATCTTTCAGTTTCGCATTTGCATCTTCATTATTAACCCCTGCATTACCAATTTTAGGATCTTATATGATTTATAAACTGAATCTATTTTCCTGAGCTAGTTCCTATCTAGGCCTAAGTCAGATTACCTCTTATGTTCTCAGGTTAAGAACAAACCCCCATTAAATTATGAAAGAACAAAATTAATTGAAGATTAATCACTTAAGGGAGCTGTACCTTCAAATTCAGAGGTAAATTAGTTATTCAGTTACATTTCCCAACTATTGTATTCGATTGTTTGTTTAATATTTGGGCATTTTAGAGTTGAAGTGAAAAAGAACAATTTGTTTACTAACAATTTAATAAGGCTGAAACCTCTCATAAGAATCTTTATTGAAAAGTGTGTTTGGTTGAGTTGTGAGATCATACAACTTCTTTAGTGAGTGATTTGTGAGTTTTTTAGTTGCATATCGAGTTTTATCTTTTGGTGTATCACCTATTAGTATAGGTTTGAAATTATAGGTATCTGTCTATCCCTTTTCCTAGTCAAGTTAGTTTTAGGATATCTAAAGGGGAGTCAGCCCATAATCTCAAGGTTCATATCCACAATGAACAACCCATAGACTTAGGGATGTTCCCATATTATATGGGATTGCTAAGTCTTCAAATTTAGCTCTTGGGTGCAAATCTATGTGATAACAAAACCAAAGAACATGTTAAAGATACAAGGAGACACATGAAAAAAAATGTTCACTACAATGTAAAGGTGTTAACATAGAATTAAGCACATAATCCTTTCTAGTTACTTTGTGCATGAAAAAAACACATGAATACAATAAACCAGTAATAGCAAACACAAAATGTAATAATAAACACAATGTAACATAGATAATCAAAATGTAATGCAGGATGACAAAAATGAATAAAGAGGCAAATGCATCTCTGCACGTGTTTTCTCTATTTGAAACCAAATGAGTAGCTCAAACTTGTGCATCCTCAAAAAAAAAATTCGGTAATAGATTTTTGTTTTATTAATAAAGTATAGTGTTATTACATCAACTATGTACTCTTAAAAACCCACACCCAATCCAACCATTAACAACCTGAAAAACTTATGGATTAAGTTCACTGTCATTGAAATTAAAACCCTAATCCTACACCATTGCCAACAAGTAGACCAGAGAAAGAAAATTTATTATCAACAACAAAATTGCATGGATAAACAGACAAAATCGGCCACACCACCACCATTATTAGTTCAAAATTGAGTCATAACTAAAAACTATGCACAAAAGGGGCACTCATTTCAAGCATTATGGCCGCATTTTTTTCCTCTCAAGACCACCTTTCTTTCAACTTCCAAATGATGTTGCTTCACCACCCCCACCTCATCTATACCTTCTTCTTGGTGAACTCCACTTCTGAGGAACTTCCACTAGAAGAATCCCAACACTACTTTTCATCTCTTTAATCTCCATATCCAATTGTCTTATTTGCAACACCAGCTTCAATGTTGTCCACCCCATTTGAGCCTCTTTGAACTGATGACATCGTTTCCTCTCCTCGAACCTCCACACAAATGGCATGAAATGAGTGTCATCGACCATTTCAATGTAGACCAGATCATCCATGAAATTCATTCCTATCCCAAGGACTACATGAGCTATGAGTGGTTCAAATCTCCAAGACAATTATCAAGAACCATTATGAGCATAACCATTCTCACCACATCCACCATCTTGCCTAACTGTAAACCCCATGCCATAATTATTGAATAGACACTTGTGTTTGTCCTATGGCAATTTTTATTTAGTTGAACATGTCTCCCAGCAACATGAAAATATTGTCTACTAATTTTGGGTCATGGAACCAAAACATTTCATTAAGCCTTTATTTGTCAATGACCCGTAAAAATGATTTTATTGCTTCTTTTCCTAGAGAGTGAAGGATGTCTCCATCCTCTACACCCCATCTTAGAATAAGAAACTTGCACATACATAAAATAATTAAGTGGGGAGATTTACCAAATTTCTTGGACCTCCTTGATGTAGGAGCATCCTGGGTTGCCCTACTATCCTGCTCATCTTTGTTCATTCTACTAGTTAGTGTCGAGTTGCAGTTCTTGCAGCTGTCCAATGTTGGCCGAGTTCCTATTTGTGCCAAGTTGTCCAGTGTTGGCCAGGTGTTCCCTCTGTTCCAAGTGCACCCGATGCTCGATTCTTCTTGACCGATCTTGTCTGTGTTTGGTTTCTATTGGAGCTAACTTATGTATTTAATTTCTGATGGTGCATTTAATATTTAGATCTTGTCTTGGGATGTGTGTGGATCATTGGTGGTCGGTCTTCCATCTTTGTAAGTCATTTTGGAAAGTATAAATAGGGATGTCTAGGAGTAGGTTAGGGGAGCTAGTAGAGCAAGTAGCAGATGATGATATGAGAAGATAGATTAAGTTTGGATTTAAAACTTGTTGGTTGTAAATCGAAAGGCTTCATAGTTAGGCATGTATGTTGTAATTGTATGAATCAATAAAGAATATTTTTTATGTTCTAATCTCCTTCGTGTTGTTGGTGTTGTTCTCTGTGTTGTTTTCTTCTGTTGTGTGTACTCACAGGGTGGCTGGTTAGTTGGGTGTGCCTTTGGCCTTGACCTTCCCTTATGCCCCCTTACGTTAGGTGGTATCAGAGAAAATTTCATCGTTGATGGATTGGATCATGTAGAACCCTAAATTTAATTTGGTTGTAGGGTGGTAGATTTGTGGATTTGACCTATAACTTGCAGAGGGTTACGATCTTGCAGGAACCATCAAGATGGTTTGAGGTAGAAGAAATGTTGATAATGCCATAATGGACATGTTGAGACAAATTGCTACCAGATTAGATGCTATGGAGATATCCCAAAGAAGAGGAGTGCATCTTGATGATGTGAGTGATGATGAAGCAGTAGAACCAAATCCAGAGCTTGAGGAAGATCAAGATGAGGAGAGATTGTTGAGAGTATTGTCTAGGGCACATTCAAAGTCTATTGTGGAAGTTATTCCTTATGATGGCAAGTTGGATACCAATGTTGTGTTGGATTGGATCTCTGATATGGAGAATTTCTTTGAGTTTGAAAGTACTCCTAATAATAGGAAGGTGAAAATTGCAGTCACTAGGTTGAAAGGTCATGCCTCACTGTAGTGGGAGCATTTGCAAACTGATAGACAAAGAAAAGGAAAGGAGAAGATTAGAACCTGGATGAAAATGGTGAATAAGGTGAAGAATAATTTCCTTCCTATTGATTACTAGGTGAGCTTGTTAACGAAGATGAAAACCTTAGACAAAAGGTCATGACTGTGAAGGAATACACTAAGGAATTCTATAGATTAGACATTAGATATGGACATGTGGATGATGAGGTTAAGAAATTTGCAAGATACCTGAATGGGCTGAGATCTAGAATTCAAGATGAAATAATTTTTGTGAAATTGGATAGTGTGGAAGAAGCATACCAATATGCCTTAAAAGTTGAGGAGATCTTGACAAAGAAGTATGAACAAAGATAGAGAGGTCGAGGTGGTAGATTCTAGAGAGGCAGAGGTAGATCCTATGGTGAAGGTGGCAGATCTGATAATTTTGTGCAAGATAAGGGTAGATCTGAGTGTAAAATTGAAGATAAAAGCAAGACCAAGTGGAAAGGCAGTAGTTGTTACCGAGGAGGTAGTAGTTCCTACCGAGGAAGAGGTAGAGGTGGTTTCAGTGGTAATTTTTTAGATGTGGAAAAGAAGGACATAGATTTTTTGAGTGTAGAGACTCTAATGGAAATGGACAAAGTCATAGAAATGTTTTTGTACAAGAGGATCTTGAGGGTTCCCCAAGTGGACCTGAGGCTAGAGAAAACTTGATGGTAAGGAGATCTTTGTGTAATAACTGAGAAGATGAAGAACATGTTCTAAGGAGAAGTCTTTTCAAGACCAGATGTAAGATGGAAGGAAAATGTTGCAAAGTGATTGTTGATAGTGGAAGTTCAATGAATCGGGCATCAGAGGAGCTGGTTAAAAAATTGTAATTGTAGAGGTTAAGACATCCTAAACTCTATCATGTTTCATGGATCAAGGATGAGCATAAATTGTTGGTAAGTGAGCAATGTGTTGTGAAATTCAAGATTGGAAATTACTTTAATGATGTTCTGTGTGATATTAGGCCTATGGATTGTTGTCATATCCTATTGGGTAGACCTTGGCAATATGATAGACATGTTGTGCATGATGGTAGATTGAATCAATATACTCTTTGGGTGAATGGGAGAAAGAAAACATTGTTACCTTTGATTGAGGTTCCAGATGAGATAAAATGTACAACTATGAAAATTTGCATGGTTAATTGAAAGCAATTTAAGAAAGAAATGAAGAATAATAAAGTCTATTTTTCTATAATTCCTATATACCGAGTGACATAAAATAGTAAATGTTGAGTGATATAAAAATGTCGAGCGACAGAAGACAGCGGATGTCGAGTGCCTATAGAAATTCAAAACTTATTGAATGAATACTAGGATATTGTTGTGGGGGATATTCTTGATGGTTTACCACCGATGAGATGTATAAATAATTGTATGGATCTAATTCCTGGAGCTAGTTTTCCAAATAAAGCATCATATAGATTGACACCTACTGAGAATGAAGAACTTAACAGACAACTGCAGGAGTTTTTTTTGAAAGGTTTGATCAGAGAAAGCTTGAGTCTATGTGTTGTACCTACTGTATTGGCACCTAAGAATTATGGAGAATGGAGAATGTGTACTGATTCCAGAGCTATCAACAAGATAAAAATGAAGTATAGGTTTCCTATGTCGAGGATGGATGACATAATGGATTTTTTGAGTGGGGAAAAGTATTTTACCAAGATTAAGTTGAAGAGTGGTTATCATCATATCAGAATCAGAGAAGGTGATGAATGGAAGACTGCTTTCAAGACAAAAGAGGTTTTATATGATTAGATGGTTATGCCTTTTGGTTTGAATAATGCACCTAGAACCTTCATGAAATTGATGAATGAAGTTCTCAAGAGATGTTTGGGTAAGTTTGTGATTGTTTACTTGGATGATATTCTAATATTCAGTAAGACTAAGAAAGAACACCTTGAGCATCTTAGACAAGTGTTGCAAAGAATGAAGGAGGAGAAGCTACTAATTAATTTGAAGAAGTGTTCCTTTATGCAAGAAGAGATTGTATATTTAGGATTTTTTATTTCATCTGATGGTTTGAAAATGGACCCTGAGAAGGTTAAAGCAATTCTAGAGTGGCCTACACCCGAAAATGTGGGTGAGGTAAGATCATTTCATGGTTTGGCTAGTTTCTACATAAAGTTCATTAAGAATTTCAGTTATGTTTGTAATGCTATGACAGACACTATGAGAGGAGATAAAAAGGATTTTAAGTGGACACATGGAGCTGACAAGAGTTTTGAGACTTTGAAATAAAAGGTTGTCGAGTTACATGTTTTAGCTTTACCTGATTTCAATAAGGTATTTCAAATTGAGTGTGATGCAAGTGGTAGTGCAATATGAGTTGTGTTGATTCAAGAAGGTAAACATGTTGCTTTCTTTAGTGTAAAGTTGAATGATGCTAAGAGGAAGTATTTTGTGTATGATCAAGAGTCTTATGCTATTGTTCAAACTTTGAAAAAGTGGAGACATTATTTGATCCCTAAGGAGTTTGTTTTTTATACTGATCATAAAGCTTTACAGTATTTGGGAAGTTAACATAATTTGAATCAGAGACATGTGAAGTGGGTTGAATATTTATAGAGTTTCACATTTTTGATCAAGCATAAGAGTGGAGTTACTAACCGAGTTGCAGATGCACTGAGCAGAAGACATTCTTTGTTGACCAAGATGATGATTGTTGTTCTTGGTTTTGATGAGATGAAGGAGTTGTATGATACTGACCCTGATTTTTCTAAGGCATTGAGAGAGTGTAGAGCGCCAAATCTGTCAGAATAACCAAGTAAGTTTGAGGAGTATTTTATTTAAGAAGGTATGTTGTTCAAAGGGATTCAATTGTGTATACCAAGAAGTTCCATGAGAATTAATTTAATTAAGGAAAAGCATTGTGGTGGATTGGCTGGACATTTTGGAATTGATAAGACATTGAGTTTGATTAAGGAAAGGTATTTTTGGCCACATATGTATAAGGATGTTCAAAATTTTGTAAGGAGTTGTGGAATTTGTCAAGTTGCAAAAGGAGTAACCCAGAATATTGGATTGTATACACCTATTTTTGTTCTTGAGAAACCCTAGAGTGACATCAGTATGGACTTTGATCTTGGATTACCTAAGATGGTAAAAGGATATGATTCCATATTTGTTGTTGTGGATAGATTTTCTAAAATGGCATATTTCATATCATGTAAGAAGACATCGGATGCTTTGCATTTAATTTGCTGAGATTTTCTTCAAAGAGGTTCTTAGATTGCATGGATTACCAAGAAGTGTTATCTTTGATTGAGATAGTAAGTTTGTTGGTTATTTTTGGAGGACTTTGTGGAAGAAGATGGATACTAAGTTGAGGTTTAGTTCTATATTCCATCCATAAACATATCGACAGAAAGAGATTGTGAATAGAAGCTTGGGTAATTTGCTGAGATGTTTAGTTGGAAATAAGTCGAGTAATTGGGAGATGATATTGGCACAAGCTGAGTTTGCATATAGCAATTCTGTGAATAGGAGTACAGGAAAAACACCTTTTGAGATTGTTACTGGAATGCAGCCTAGAGGAGTATCAGATTTGAGGGATATTGTTGGTGAAGAAAAGAGAAGTGTTGAAGGGGAAGTATTTGTTGATTTTATGAAGTCTTTACATGAGGAAGTGAAGTTGAAGTCTTAACAAAGTAATGAGAAATATAAGGAAAATGATGACAAGTCTAGGAGACATCATGTTTTTGAAGTTGGTGATGGGGTAATGGTTCATTTGAAGAAGGGAAGATTTCCTATTGGAACATAGAGTAAGCTAAAAATGAAGAAGTTTGGTCCTTGTAGAATTTAGAGGAAGTATGACAGTGGTAATTCTTATGAAGTTGAGTTACCTGATGACATGGATATATCTCATATATTCAATATTGTTAATTTTCATAAGTACCATGAGTCAGATGATGAAGTTTTTATACCAGATGATTATCCTAAGAAGCAGGTTGAAGAGGTTGAATAGATATTGGATCAGAGGATTGGTAAAAGCACAAGAGGAAAAGATTACTATGAATATTTGGTGAAGTGGAAGAATAGACCAATCGAAGATGCTACATGTATTTATCAAACTCAGTTGGATTTAGCTCAAGTTGTGACATCTCAATGATTTAGGGGAATCATTTCTTTCAATCCCGGTTGTCTGATGCAGGAGCATCCTAGATTGCTTTGCTATCCTGCTCATCTTTTTTCATTATGCATGTTAGTGTTGAGTTGCAGTTCTTGCCAAGTTGAAGTATATGTCGAGCTGTCCAATGTTGGCTGAGTTCCTATTTGTGCCAAGTCATCCAGTGTTGGTCGGGCGTTCCCTCTGTGCCAAGTGAACCTGATGCTCGGTTCTTCTTGACTGAGCTTGTCTATGTTTGGTTTCTATTGAATCCAACTTATGTATTTAATTTCTAATGGTGAATTTAATATTTAGATCTTGTCTTGGGATGTGTGCAGACTGTTGGTGGTCAACCTTCCATCTTTGTAATTCATTTTGGCAAGTATAAATAGGGATGTCTAGGAGTAGGTTAGGGGAGCTAGTAGAGAAAGTAGTAGATGATGATATGAGAAGATAAATTAAGTCTAGATTTTATAAATCTTGTTGGTCGTAACCCAGAAGGCCTCACAGCCAGGCATGTATGTTGTAATTGCATGAATCAATAAAGAATATTTGTTGTTCTACTCTCCTTGGTTTTGTTCTCTGTGTTGTTTGCTTCTGTTGTATGTACTCGCAGGGTGGCTAGTTAGTTGGGTGTGCCTTTGGCCCTGACCTTCACTTCTGCCATCCTTACATCACTCCCCCAACTTTAATGCTTTGTCCTCCCAAAGATCCTATTGTCATTTCAGCCTTCCCTCAATAATTAGTTCTATACCATCATACAATGCCTCTACCCCACCACATCCACTTAATTAATGATTTTAATTTATTTTAAAAATGGTCCCCGTTTAGTCTGAAATTTTCAAATTTCTAAGGTCTTCCATATTTACTTCTCCTAAAGTGAATGATAGTGTCCAATTTGATAATGTACCTTCCTCCTTATTCCTATCTCTCTTTACATATGAAATTTTAAAGTCCTCCATAAATCTATCTCACCACTAATCCGGTCTACATAATTTTGGAGGTGTCATGCTTGCACAAAGCCTTTGATAATAGCATTAATGATCACTTGTGAGTCCCCTTCCAAGTGTACCTTTATATCCCCAAAGCTCCTCACCACTTTGACTACCAATAGAGTTGTTTATGCTTCTACCACATTGTTGGTCCCATCAGCCAACCTCTTTCCTCCTAATGCTATGGTGTTTTCATTTCAATCCTGAATAATGAATCCAACTCCAAATGGTCCCGAATTCCCCTTAGAGGCGCCGTCAAAATTTTCTTTCCACCACCCTTCAACTATTTTTTTCCACACCATAGTGTCCACATTCAAAGACATTGGCTTCACCCAACCAAACCTATTCACGGGTGTGCATCATCAAATCTTAATGCTCATAAGAGTTACAAGGATTCATAATGTTCTATTGGTGAAATGTGTAATGTATAATGTCATTCGCTAATGTAGAACAAATGTAACACAAGAAAATGTGAGTACAGGAAACTCTAATATAGAGAATCAAGCATATAGAAAATTGAAGTATATGCATGAACAAATACATATGAACAAGATAGATAGAACTTTCATAACAAGTTAAAGTGCTAAACCTCCAAATAAATAAATTTTAGAAACCTACAAACAAATGCAATTTTCTATCCATGAAAGAAAACAATCAAGTGAAAATCAAAATTAATAAAAAGAAAATGGTAGTTCCACCGGGCATGCCAAATGTAGATGGAGGAAATGGGGCATCCAAATCAAATATTCAAATCATTCCAACATCCAACAATGGAGGCATTATTGCAAATACACCTGCAAATAATAAATAAATAGACACACATATATGTATTTGAAAACAAAACTCAATCCATTGTACTTGTATCAATCAAGGTCTTGTGCTTAAAGATAAATTCTCTCAAAATCACACACATAAGTAGCTGTGATGGATGAAGATTCAAAGATAACATGATCAAAGGATGAAAATGTAATAACAGATTCAAGAAAACTAGAATGCAAAGAGACTAGGATGCTAAAACAAACTAGAATGCAAAGATGATAAAATTATTATAATATATGCTAAGAATGTGAATGATTGATGTAAAAAAGAATAGAGCATTTTAAATGAGAAGGGACATTGCTTAAATAGATGTCCTTAGGGTTAATCTAGTTTGTAGGAACAAATATGGGATAAAAAGATTGGACATAGCATTGTAAGTGTTTATCCAGCATGTGGCATGTGGATGTAAATGCAAGAGGAGGAATATTATAAATAGAGAACATAATGAATGTGAGAGGAATTTAGGAAATAGAATAGTGATGCAAGAGCATCTTGGGTCCTTGGTAATATTGCATCATCCAAAAACATTTAGTGTTCTAGTGAACTTTTGTTACCAGTTCTGTCTTTGTTTTATGTTCTTGGTCACTGGTTGGGTGATTGCTAGCTCAGTGGATTTCTTTGCATTTTTAGAAGGTGTGGTCATGATATGGTGCTCATGGGGTTATTAGGAATCTTTTCCTATGATTGTAGCTCATTTTATATTTACTGTGCTTGAGTCCTGATGGATTTTGTGACTGGATGTAAGAAGGAATTTTTGGTTCCAGACAGTTTTATGATATTTTGTGATTGGTCAATCCGTAGAGATGTTTGGAAGGAGCGATGAAAATGGTTTTTTCATTGTTGTTCATAGAGTCAAATTATATGATCATTCTTCTATATGTAGCATGGTTTGAGAGATCCAGTTATTTCTCTTTCGGGTTATTTTTTTTCTTCATGACATTGGTTCAGTGAGTTTATCGGCTAATTGATTGTGGTTGCTATCAGTGTTTCTAATTGGTGGAGCTGAATGGCATAATTTCCTAGGTGGATCTATGTGTGGATGATTTGTTTGTTGGATAGGTCCTTGTGAAACAATTAAATATGGCATTTAATTAGGGTTTAGGATGAATGGGTCTAAAACATTTCTCAGGATGTGTAATTGTTTGTTGAGGCTGACCTTTTGGTGGTTGTGTATAAATTTAGGGCTTGAGATTATTTTGGTATCAAGGAAGAAGTTGTTGACGGGACTTTGTGACTAGTCCACCAACAAAGTGTAAGTTATCACTGGGTACCGAGGTATCAGCCAACTTTGCCCGTAAAGGTTGTCCGGGGAATAAATTCTCTGGTCCTTCAAGCACGTGAGAGTTGGGTCTCGACGGTGCAAGAGCTAAGCTGGGAGTGTGACTGTTTTGTTTGGGGGGTAGCTAGTTTTCTTGGCTCATCTTATCCATAGATTTTGGTAGGTTGGGGTTTCCTACAAGCATTTGGACTATCAAAGAAACTTCAAAAGATACGCCAGGGTTATAAGTATTCCATTCTACCTATAGTTGTGCAAATACATATAAATTTTAACCAAGCTCTAACATGCTACACTAAAATACTGAATGCATACAGAACCATCAGTTCATACATATTCAATAGCAAGGGGAAAAGAAGGTGGTTAATCTACTTTAAAACATTAGAGCATGAGACATTAGAAACATACAACACAAAAGAGTATTAACTTAGAGATCAGAAGACCAACAACAACATTGCGAGAATCCTTCCTTCTTCATTAATGGTTTCTGGCAAGCACTGGTGCATACAATGATGGCTCCAAGGGAACATCTATCTACTAAGAACTTCTAAGAACTAAGGAGCATTGAGCTCTGCAACTACTAGAAATGAAATGATGAAATGCTATAGCTATGGACTGTAAAATCATCAATTCTGCCGACCTTTGGAATGAGGTTGGACTTATTATTTATACACATGTTTGCCCTAAAACTAACCTAACTTATCTTTACACTCAACAATAAAATACAATTTCTGGTGGCCAGTACTACCTGCACCACACTACAACAACCTCGAAGAGAGAAGAGGTTTGACATGTCAGAAGAATGAGACAAGAAAAGAGGTATGGAAGAATCAGCCTCAAGAAGAGAGCCATAGGGAGAATAGAAGAAATCTGATCCCCTGAGGATCGAGGCTACATGCCTCATCAATGAAAAAGTAGCTCACTATCTCTGATGCGCCAGGTGTTTAATGCTAGATTGATGCCTTGCGAACACCATCTGTCAGAACCATCCCCCGAGTCAACGTGCGTTGTTGGGGTCACCTACTTTTTGACATCCTTATTAACTTCCTAATAATGACCAGTCGGCTCCAGGGAACCTAGATGCGGGTCATCAAAGAATGCAAAATTTACTGGATTCAGGACTCTAGGATCTGGGAGCTTGCACTCAAAGAATAAATAATTTTCAAAGTATACCCTGCTGATGAAAACCTCTGGAATCCAGAGAACCTTATTACTCCTTACTATTTTTGAATTTTTCCAGGAGCTGGGCGATTCCATCCTCATCAATGTCCTTGAGGCTAGCCCAGTGGTACTTGGCCACCTCCACCTGTTTGCCTAGATCCAGAGTATTTGCCTTGAATTTTGTGGCCATTTTTTTTGCGTCGTGACCCTGGAGCACCATGCGTGTTATACGTGTCATTTTTCTCTGTCCATTCCCTCCGGGGATTGGTATCGAGACTCCATTAGCTCGTCAAATTTTCCCACGACGTATTCCTTTGGAGTACATGTTTCAGTACTAAAGGGATCGACTCCTGAAACCTTTGAAATAAATGCCTTGTATAAATTTAAAGAATAGTCCACCTCCAGAACTTTGTCCTGCAGGGTCCCTACCAGTTGCTTGATTATCTCCAATGTGAGATCAAGTCTAGAGTGCTACATCCAAACAAAGTCAAAGCACTCCTCTCCCAAAATTCTAACCTCGGAAATAATTTCCTCCCCGATGCTCATGAGTTCCCCTAACTCACCCATCCATGTCTGGTATTTCTTGATCTCCCCCTCCCAGATGGAGATGGTAGTTATGGCCTGGTGTAAAACATTGCTGGTTGCGTACAAGTCCAGGAGTGTGGCCACTAGGAAATGTCAGACATTTCCCACCTGTTCATCTACCCAATCATCAACTCCCTGCACTTTCCTCTTCATTTCTCTAAGTGCATCTATGTCACCCTATGGGAATGGTGCCCCAGATGTGGAAGCTTCTGGGGGAATGGCAGTGATGGGCTGCGCAAGCTCTATCAATAGCCCAACAAGATTTGCATTCTTTTCCTTCTCTTCTTTGAATTTCTGGGCTTCCTTCTCATAGCGGGCTTCTACCGCCTTGGCTGCTTCTTTTAGCAGGTCCAACTCACCCTGCTTTCCCCTCTTCCCCTTATATATCTTTGTAATTGCATAATCTTCAGCCTTTGTTATCCCTGCGTCTGCCTCTGGGGGAGGTGTTGCGACTACCACAACTGTGTCTCCACTCGGCCCAGTCTAGAGCGTATGGACTGTTTGGGCTTTCTTCACCTTATGGAAATTTTGCACTTGCACCATCATTTCCGCCAAAGAGAGATGGGCCTTGGCCGATGCTGGGGCCTTCCTTTTTCTAGAATCTACTAACCATTATGGTGGAAGGGTTGGCCTTGCTGCCAGAGTTTGATCCTGTAAATCCCCTCCAGGGTTCTGTTGCGTGTCCCTGGTGTTTTGAGTCTCTTCGAACTCTTTTCCTCTATCCTCAGGTCCACTAGCACTATCCACCTTAGTGGCATTAGTATGATCCACCCTAGTGTCTGCGTCTTTAGCAATGTTATATTCTATATCTGTATTACCAGGGTTCTGCCCCTCACCTTGTTGTTGCTGTTGTCTTTTGCCGGCTCCTTCTGCCAGAATGTTCTCCTCTGTTGGTGTATTTTCTAGAGGTGGTGGAGGTATCAGGCTAAGATTCAGCATTTGGGCCGCTGCGATTACCTCACCAAAGGTTACCCTCTTTGGGGTAGGAGGCGGCGTCTGAAGCATGGTGGCTGAGATCATGGTTGCTCCCGTAGGTCCGTTTCTCTCATTAGTGGTCGATTGCTCATTTTGTATTTGCCTTTCCTCCATGATATTGGTCTCTGGGACCTATATCTCTAGAACATTGGAGACATTTATTTATTCTTTCTCCTTCTTCCCTTCATCCCGACCTTCCTGCCCTATGGAAGCTTCTTTCTTCGGGGTCTCCTTTTCAACAAGAATTACCACTTCCTCCCAGTCATTTATCTCCTCTACTACCTTCCTGATATCCCCTTGTAGTTCTACGAGCTCATCTTCCCTAAACATGTCATCCAAGTCATTATGTGGAGGGGAGGTCTCCGGGGGCTATTCAGGTTGATTTTCCAGCTCCGGAGAGTCTGAGGAAATAATCTGTATTTCAGGGATGTTGGGCATTCCAAGTTCTGGCTCCACCTTCAGCTGAGAGCTACTTGTCTTTTTCTTTTTTCTCCTGGTTACCAAAGGGGGCCCGACGTCCACCATAGTTTCTCATTCTTCCTTCGCTTTGGTCCCTACCACTCAAACCATTAGTTCTCCAAGTGAGGGAGAAGTGGAAGGACGGACCAGTCCGACCATAATAGCTGGGGTGGCCAACCAGGTGATTAACTTTTCTTTCATGTGTTGGGATGCCGCTAGAGTTTGTTGCATTTGTTCCACTATGGGAACCATGGCTGGGAGTTGAGATGGGGTCCCCATTTTCCCCTTTCCTCTATCCTCGCCCTATGAGGAGGTTCTGACCCCAGAAGTTGAACCCCGCACAAATGAGCCAACTTTACATGTACTTCTCGGGCATGCCTTTTTGAAATACACATGACTTCGCTTAATCACATTATGGGTAATGTCTTCTATTGTTGCACCCTCCTGTGCATCCCAATCCACTAGAGTGAGAGCCATCTTATCTACTCCCTTTTCTTTATATTGAAAATCCACTGTGGACGCGATATCTTAAAAGTCATCCAAGAACTTTCAAGGCTTGAACCTCTTCATGATTCCCATTGTCATCCAGACAAAATGTCGGTTCTGGAATTTGAATTCATCCTAGCAATCTTCCCAAAAATATTCCATGTGAAACTCATGGGGGTCTGATACCTAGGGAAGTGTCATTGCTATTTTGCCTAGTGGATCAAAATTCTTCCGCTCTAGATAAAACTCTGCCAGCCCCAGACTTTTGAGTTTATTATCTGCCTCCTTTGTCACGGCCAGGATGCAAGAGTAGTTCCCACAAGTGATTGGGAATGAAAGATTTTTCACCTTCTTCACCGTGAAGAGGGCATGTAGTTCCAAGATCTGCCTGCAGTATTCTGAAAGAATTATTTTATTCCCATAATATTTAGGTAATAAATAGGGTTTCCCAGAGAAGCCGGTCACCCAAATGTATGTATGTGGCTGATACTGAATGTAATAATGGCCATAAGTTCTAACCAATTCCATTGCTTCTTTGGGAAACCGGTATCTGGCGTCTCGAGTAGGTGTGAGGAGGTTGTAGTAGATGAAGGCATCATTCACTCAGCAAAAGCTGAGGAAACTAGCCTCCCATTGGATCTGTGGGAAGTAATCCTAGGGAGCATTCTGGCCTGTGCCAGTTCCAAGCACACCTATTGTAAGTAATCCCCGGGTCGCAGGGCATTGTTGTGCTATTTCCCACAAAACATAAGATGTCATGTAGAATTTGCAGGACTTGGTGACCTAGAGAAGTTGGAAATCCACATGATTTGCAATGATAGTGGCCTAATCAAAGTTTTTCTCACTAGAGGCGATGCCCGATAAGAAATAGTACATCCATGCCAAGAATTCCTGGGCATGGGGCTATCTGAAGACCTTGCGTAGTGCGATGATCCCCATCTATACAGTTTCTTTAAATTCCATTTGGGGGATCTCCAGCTTCATCTTTTTGAAATATTTCCTTGGCACCTTAAACCATTTGTTATTGAGATACTGCAGAACCATGTGTTCTAACTTCCAAAATTATTCCAAGGCCAGAGCCCAGGTGAGAATGTATGCATCATCAAATTGGGGAATCCCTAGTCCTGCCTAAAAATTTGCAGCGTCCAGAGACACCATAGGTGCTGGGTATCCGGTTGGGACTGGGGCAGAGATAGTGACAACCTGGATGACTGTATTATAGTGTCCCGCCAAAGTGAGAATGAGCTCCAGGGTTTGCACGGAGCATGGGAAGCAAGCAGCTTTGAGGATCCCATAGTTGGCCACATTGAGGGCCAATAGATCTCCGGCCATCCATTGTATGAACATCATTTTTACCAGGGCCTACATTTCAACCCACATTCTGACACTGGTGTCAGTGATCAATTAAATTTTGGAATCAATCTTTGATCCCACAATGGTGTCTCCCTTTAGATAATTCATTGTCAATGGGATTTTTTCCAGGGCCTTCTTAGCCTTTGTCCTGACAGCTGACTAGGTGGCAGCTGTGGTGGGGAGATCTGGACTCCTGGGTGGAGATGATGTAGATGCCTCTGACATAATTAGTGAGTTTAATGTTGGCAACCTACAAAGCAAGGCGATCGTCAGTATTCATGCAAAATGAAACATTATTCTAGATTCTGGAGATCTTACCATCGCATCACATATGTGCCTGAAAGAATTGTTAGCTCATGTCAAACCCCGAAAAGATGTACATATAATAAGAGTGACTTAGGAATTTAACCTCTACCCGGGCCTCCAGGGACTCTAGCACATGTGATAAGAAAGAAACAAGGAGAAAATGAAGACCTGGGACCCAGGGTCCAGAAAACTAACCGTTACTAACATGACCAGAAATGAGCTGTATTAGGCTGACATGGGAGTGTCATGTGGCCATGCAGTAATGGTATTTATGGCATTAACACTGACAATTATCCGAACATGAAAGGAAATGAATGCCACTTGGGTCAGACTTGAATGCTCATGTGGGAACTTAATCCACCATTAAGAATGACTTGACGGAGGAGAGAGAAAACCACCATGGCTCAAACCAACGAGGTGCCGAGTTTGAACTAGGCAGCCATCTTTTTTGGATGAGCTCCACATTTAGGGTTTTTGTTGCATGGAGTGCAATGAGCTTGCCACTAGATAGTGTAGGAGATACAAGGAATATACAGACAGATCTAAAGCGCACATGAGGGCCAAAGCACGACTCGCAGGCCAACCAAAAACACACATATATACAGATATACACAGGAAGGTTACATAATTTATAGAATATACACAATATATAGAGGTACTTACAACATTCCACAACAATGTACACAATATACACTAAGCTACAACTACACAAAGGGCAGGCAACCCTCTGGTAGAGCCAACCCACCAATGAGAGGTGACAGGAAAGCAAAACCAGAGACAGGAGACAAAAGCAAAAATGAAAAGAAAATGAGATAAAACAAGCAAGAACCAGTAAACCAGAAAATATAAAGAAGAGAGTCGAAAGCCTACCTGGAAACAAGGGGAATGCGGGAAAGATGAGCATGGGGGCACTCTACAACAAGTTCACCTTCAAGCAACCATGAGCATGCACTGCAAATCACTGTTTAATCCACCACTAAACACAGGGAGAAAAATGCTTGTGTAACTCACCTTAATCACTTTGAGTTCTCTAAGTGTTTGATCATGGTAAATGTGAAAATTATAGGTAACTTCTAATTATACCCCTAGGGTAAAAATGTGTTGCTCTCTCTCTGCAAACTCTGGAACAAGAAAACCTCTAGACTCTGGGTCCGGGGATTCCATGCAGCCACACCTTCCTGTGAAAGAACACATTATAACAAAGAATCCTAGAGTCCAGAATCTGGCTGACTCAAAAGAACAAAAAAACTCCGGGACTAGGTCCCAGAGAAAAAATAAGACAAAGAACAAAAGAAAAATAGCCCTCGCGGAGGCCAAGCCCGGAGGGAAACAAAAGAAACCAAAGGAAAGAGCAAAAGCAAAAAGGAGGACCCAACATTTTGCCTACAAAATGTAGGGACGGGAATGCGGGGCATAACAAATGGTGACTATATGGGACGAATGCCTAAGCACATTTAAGAACTTCAGAATCTCTAGTTAGCAAAATTGGAATTAATCTTTACCTGGAGCATTATGCTTGCCATGTGCGAGGTGTCTGACAAAATTAGACTCATCATTGATTCAATCTTTCGATCTTTCATCAGTTGTGAAGTGTGTGCTTTGACAAAACACCAAGCCGATGACCTCCGGGAGAAGTAGAGAGGAGGCACTAGGAAAATAAAACCAAAGTTGTCATATCTTGCACGTTTCCCTTGGATATCGGGAATCTCTATTCTTCAGTTCTTTTCCTTTTCTTTTTATTTTCTAGATGGAAAGGTGGTACTTCTTTCACCATGAACCTTAAGCTTAGCTAGTTTTAATGGCGGTACTTCTTTCACCTTGCCATCCACTTTTTGAATTGTCGAATAGGAGAGAATGTTCCAAACCCAGGATGTTTTAATGATTTTTAGACTTGGTTAATCAGCCGGTGCAAACGATCTGCCCTCAAGGTGTCCGATTACTTGCTTCTTGAATTTTTTGTTAACTGATGTCCGGATTGTCAAGATGTGAATCTGATGAAGATTACCCATAACCTTTTACAATACTTACAAAATAACTTCGGAGTGTGGACAAATTCCACTATGCTAACAATAAATTCCAAATTCACCAGAATGTACAAGGTACTATTCCAAAGACTAGATGTTACGCAAAGCATACTTGTCTACAAGAAGAAGGCAACACGCTGGGAATCTAGAAAAAAAAGAAAATGAAAAAGCCAAAAACAAAAGGAAAATACGAAAAGGAAAAGGCGGTCCCAGAGGATGGCCAACAAACTATTTACAAGGCACTCCAAATGTAGCACTGGGAAAGATATTTACAAGCAAGAATTTTACATATAGTACAACTTCGGACAAACTCACCACCTACCTTATTCAAAGTAGTGTTTGAGAAACTGCCCATTGATAGGTAATGGGATGGATTCTCTATTCATAGTGTTGAGGTGATAAGTATTTGCCCCACAAATCTCAACTATTAGATATGGTCCAAGCCAGAGCCGTTGAAACTTAGTGTGCTTTACCTTCTTTTCTCGGGCCTTGACCCACAAGAGGACCAAGTCTGAAATCTGAAAGGCCTTATACTGGGCTCTTTGGTCAAACCATCTTTTCACTACTACTTGATGATGCGTGAAATGTTCAAGGGCTGCATCTCTTTGTTCCTCCATTCACACCAGGTTCAAAAGCTAAACTTCCATGATATTGTCTCGATTGTTGAATTCCTGCATAAACTATAAAACCGGGATCTATAAGTTGATGGGGAATACTGGATTCTAGCTGTAAACCAGATAGAATGGGGATGTCCCCAAGGCTGCCTTTATTCTAATGCATTTAGCCCAGAGGGTGAACCTAAGCTTTTGGTGCCAGTCCCAGGGGTTCTGTTCTAACAGATGTTTGATCACCTCAAGTAGATTTTTGTTGGTAGATTCAGCCACACCATTACCCTGGGGGTAGTAGTTGCTAGAGAATTTCAGGGTGATCTTTCTTTCATAGGTCCATTTGAGTAATTGCACCAAAGAAAATGCTGGACCATTGTCACACACTATAGCGAATGACATTCCAAATCTTGTGACTATGTTTTCTTCCAGGAATTTAATGACTATGTCTGTCGTGTTGTTTTTACAAGGGATCGCTTCATACCACTGGGTGCAATAATCGGTAGCAGTTAAAATGTATCGGTGGTTGGAAGATGAGTTGGGGTTGATTTCCCTGATAAAGTCAAATTCCCATTGGGCAAGGGGTCTAGCTTCAAAGACCGGCTACAAAGGCATAGTCGGGTTCCACTCACGATGTGCTGCTATTTGACAAGTGTTGCATCTCCCAACGTGAGTATAGACATCCTTAAAAATACAGGGCCAATAGTATTTGACCTAGAGGATCTGATGGGCAGTGGCATCAGCTGTGCCATGTCCGGTTCCAAACTGCCCGTGAAATTCTTCAATTATCTTTGCAGCTTGGTCCCTGTCTATGCATCAGAGGTATACCCCTTCATAGTTCCTGCAAAAAGAGTTCCATTTTTTATCATGAAGTGTGCACTTTTTAACCGCAGGGCGCGACGTTTGTTTGGGGGTAGCCCCATTGGGCATCTATTGTTTAACAATAAGTATATTAGGTCAGTATACCACAGATCTTGAGTGATGGACTCCACTGTATATGTTTGGCATTCAATATCTAGAGTTCCTTCTGCCAACACACTACATAGTCCCTAGCCTCGAACTATATTCATGGGTTGCATTTCCAAATCATACTCTTGGAGGATGGCCATCTATTTCCCTCGTCTTTCACCCAATTCACTCTACAGGAGCAGAGACTTAATAGCCTGGTCCAGGATAATAGCATGCACTTTGCTCTAGAGAATGTAATGCCGGAATTTATTCATGGCGCAGACAAGAGCAAAGGCCTACTTTTCCAAAGGTGAATACCAGACTTCGGCATTCTTAAAGGGGGAGATCATAAAAGCTATTGGTCATTCTTCCACTTTGACCTTCTGGGGCAAGACTGCCATGGCAGAATGTGGTGAAGCAAAGGATTATATATGAAAGGGGAGGGAATAGTCTAGACTAGCCAATATTGGTGCCTCCATAATCATTTGCTTAATCTAGGCAAATGTCCGCTTTGCTTTAGGACTCTACTCAATCTTTGTATCTTTCTTCATCTCATTGAGTGGCTTCACTATCTCAGCAAATCCAGTGATGAACCGTCGGACAAAATTTATCTTTCTGAAGAAAGATCTCATTTCCTTCTTACTGTCGGGTATCTGTAGATTTAGCGGTGCTTCAACTCTCTCAGGGTCAATAGATATACCCTTCTCAGAGATGATATGCCCAAGTAGCTTCCCTTCAGTGACCCCAAATATACATTTTTTAGGGTTGAGGGATATTCAATACCGGTAAATCTCTCACAAATTTGGGTGAGGTGGGTGGAATGATCACGCCTGTCCTGGGAAAAGATGCTCAAATCATCCATATAGATGATTATGCACCGATTTACTAGGCCTTCAAACGCAATGTCCATAACCTTTTGAAAAGTGGCCCCTGTGTTGATCAGGCCAAAGAGAATTCTCCAGTATGCAAACGTTCCCCACTTGGTGGTGAACATCATTTTGTCTCTATCTTCGTACTTAACCATGACCTAGTTATATCTGGAGTATCCATCCAAATAGGACATCATTTGTGATCCATTCATGATTTTCAATACCTCATCCAAGGAGGGGAGAGGGTGATTATCCTTCTTATATTCCTTGTTCAAATTTCAAAAATCCACGCAAAGGCGGATTTCGCCACTTTTCTTCCTCATAGGGACAAGGTTGGAAACCCATGTAGTGTGCCAGATAGGAAAGATAATCCAGGCTGAGAGCAATTTCTAAACCTCTTGATAAATTAGAGGCTTGATCAGTGGGTTGAGTGATCTTTGCTTTTGCCAAAAGGGCTTAGCATCATGTTTTAGTGGGATGGTACGGGTCATGATGGATGTGTCATATGTTTTCAAATCCTCATACCCCCACACAATTAAATCAATGTATTCTTGGATAACCGTGAGAATCTTCTCCTTCTCCTTAGGGGAGCAGGAGGTGCCAATGTGTACCAATCTTTCTTCACCGGGTTGGCCGATGTTAACTTTTTCAAATTTTACTCCCTCTAAGGAGGATGATATCTTTTCCCAACCCTGAGGGCCTGAGTCAAAGATACATTCTAGTGCTACCATCCCTTTAGGGATGGTGTTTCTTGGTAGGTCTATGATCCCATCATCTTCTTCACCCTGTTTGGTATCTTCATGATCTCTTTCTTCCACTATCTAGTCCTCAAAGACACCAACATTGGCCATGAAGGCCAAAATATGTTTATCATCCTCAAAGACCTAAAAGTGGGTGAAATTGTCTAGAATGGACGGGGTGGGGACCATCTCGACAGATAATTTATAGAGTCAGGAGCCAGCCATTGGCTCAAGAGTACTGGCAGATACAGCCAGGACATCCAGAACATAGTTTCTTTTCTAGGGAATGATTTCAATGTTGAAGGTGTCAAAATCTTAGATGAGGCTCCATGCCCGCTTGTGGTATGTAGTCAGCCTTTTATCATGACAAGTGTATTGGCTCTTGACCTACTTAATGATCAACTCTGAATCACCCAGTGCCCAGAGGTGGGTGATTCCCTTTCTTAGTGCAAATAGGAGTTCAAGGACCAAGCCCTCCTACTCCGTGATGTTGTTCGTGTAGTTGAACTGCAGCCTGTAGGATACGAGGAAGGATTTTCCCCGCAGGTTGATCAATTCCACTTTGGCCCCACAACCTTGTTTAGACTGGGACCTGTCGAACTTCAGGGTCCACAAGTCACTGTTCGTTGTCTGGTGCTGGGAAGGTGAAGTGGCCTTTGGATTATTTCTAGGAAGGTTGGGAGGAGCTTCCTCTGGCTCTGATGTCGCATGGGTGAGGTTTCCCTCCAGAGAAGCCTGTGGCTGGGATTCCTAGACTAGAGATATCATGGGGATACCATTGGGATTATTGTTGGGTCCAGGCAAATCAACTTTAATTTTCTTCTCTCGGAGGGCATACATGTGACAAGTAGCAGCAGCAATGCAAGGCTCACACTCTAGTTTTGAATGTTTCTAGTAATGCACCCGGCACCAAGTGCCAGACAAGAGTCTAGTGGGTGTTGTTGCGATACCCTGTGAGTTAACCTCACCCCTTAACTTTTTGTCTAAGTCCTGGATCCTTTGAGAAACTATGGGATCCTCCCCGGGGGTGAAATCAAAGGTTAGGATTTCCAGGGGTCAGTACACCCAGGGGGAAGTCTCAGAGAAGAGGACTTCATTCACCCTCATGACTTCGGTGAGGGCCTGTTTCATCCTAGGCTCACTTTCTAACCATATCTGGTTAGATTCTCCCTCCCATGGGAGCCACAAGTGAGAAATGTCAGTAGAGAAATACCCATTAAGGGACTTAGACCAATTCCAACTTAATAACATCCTGTAAGTCTCTGGGATGTCCACCACTTGGATGTCGATTACGCTTGCTATCCTGGGATCTTGGATGAGTTGAATCTGGACGTTCTTTAACTCACCTACCATTTTTACAATAGTTTTGTCCACCTGGACTACTGCGCCTTTGGATGGAGTAGGATGGAGTTCAAGCTTCTAGCATATGGATAAGGGCATGACATTGCCCGAAGCACCAAAATCTACCAAGAAATTATGCAGGTTCTTCTCTTGTATGTTGAGACCTAGTAAGAAGGGAGGATCCTCAGTATTTCCCTAGAAGATAGTCACATTAGCATCGTCAAAAGTGACAGTCTTTGGTGGACGACAAATAGCTTCTGGATTTCCTAAGAGCTTCATAAGAGAGTTCCTCTACTCAGGACAGTTCAGCAAAACCTCCATCAAAGTCATGGAGGTGGTAGTTTGTTCTAATGCCTTTGTGATGTCAAACCTCCCCCCAGGGAATTGTTGGCTTCCCTCGGCTGGATCTTTAGCTTGTTTAGAGCTAGATCCTTGCGGTGGGAAGGAGCGATCGGTTATGTTATCCCAAGGAGAGGTATCTTTGGGAGGTGTAGGTGTGTAAACTGGTCCTTTACCAGCCTGACTCCGAGTGTTGTAAGGAGTCTGTGGGTTGGTGAAGATATTGGCCTCAAAGGCCAGAATAGATTCATCAAAGAACCCCTACAATTTGGGTTCTTCTTCATCTTCTTTGTCTTCTCCAAAGAAGACGGTCTCACAGGTGAAGGAACCATGAGTGGGCTCTTGCACAGATGTCTCTGAGGGAGTAGGATTGACAGTTTATTGTCTGTCCAGCTGGGAGATCATGATGACCTTCTCTAGTGTGGCACAATTCACCTCGAAATAAGAGCTAGTGTCATGCAATCTACACCAGTTAGTCAGGGGATAGAGTTCTGCGACTAGCGTGAAATGGGTGGGTCCAGCACTGCCCTGAGCAGTGTTTTGGTTTGGAGGAGGACCTACGGTGTTTGCATTTTTATTCCATTTTTGTTGGTTGGACCGAGGCCCATTGTTATAGTTTCTTCCTCCAGCATTGGTATTTCATTGGCTGGAGAAGATATTCCCTCTCTGGGAATTGGTGTTGTGGGGTGCAAAAGACCCCACCTTCAATTCTCCCATGTCCATAGTCAGTGAGGATAATAATCGTCAGAGGGATTCAACCTCGGCGGACAGCTGGGTGTTTGCATCACAATGTGATAGTTGTTGAGGTTGGTTCCCGGGGAAGGCAACAGCAGCTACCGGAGTCAAGGATGGCAATCCTCCAGCCATGGGCGACTAGAAGAAATGTACTCTAGAGGGTTGTGTCGATGGTTGTTGTGTTTGTTGCGGCTGGCTCTAGGGAACAAATTCCAGACACGGTGTTGTTTGTGCTTTTGATGGGTATATGTACCGATCCTACTGGTTTATCAATGGTGGTGGGGGATTCATGGCCATCGTAGAGGCACCCATTGCCTGATTGGGGTTGTATCCCCTGATGTAAGAAGTTTCGTCGAGTATTATGTTGAAAGGCATACTCTGCCCAATCCCGCTAGGAGCTTTGTTTAAACCATGGGATAACTCCAAGGCTAGGTTGTAAACTTTCACCAGAGTATCCCAGTCAGTGAGGGTGGTAGTCTCCATAGGAGAGTGGCAATGAAGGGGTCCATCATGTTATGATATGTCTAGATGCTTACATCCACAGATGGAATGAAAGGACATGTGCAACGCTTCAAGGCGCATTGGAACTGATGGTTAAATGTTGCAAGGGGTTCGTTTGGTTCCTTCCTAATGGAGATGAACTGGCTGTGGGACCATGCTAGGTCCATGTGTATGTGGAAGGCCGCCAGGAAGGCATCTTCCATATCTTTCCAACTGTTGATGGAGATGGCGGGCAGGTTAAGGTAACAGTTTAGCTCATTCAATCCCAAGGACAGAGGGAACATCCGGGTCACAACATCTTGATGTTGGATCTAGTGTTGGTTCATGGCATCTTTGTATTCCTGTAGATGCTCTTCTATGGTTCATGATCCTAAGTGCTCATATCGGGGGTAGATCTTTTCCAGGTGCGCAGGAAGATCGTTGGTTGCACCCGGAAACTGTCTCATTGGGGACCGGTGATATCGAAGTATGCAGCCATCAAGGGTGTTGGATTTTGTCTAGGTTGAGCATTAGTCCCCTGGTTTGTCTAGGAGGCTTGGGTATTCTGAAATGTAGTAGATCCCCAGACAATGTTGGCTGGCTTGGTTTGCGGGGTCCGCTTCTTTCGAGTGGGAGGCTCAAGTTCAACAAACCTTTTGAGATTGGGGGCTGATATAAGGACTCTTTCCAATCGTGCAGGTGAAAATGATCCAATCCTACTAAAGGTCTGCTTCCTAAAACTATGGCTTGGGGAACCCTCAAGCGGTGTAAAATCTAAATCCTCCGAAGGGGACGAGCTCATGCCCTCCTTCTAGCACCAGTTTCTGTTGACAGGACTTTGTGACCGGTCTGCCAACAGACTATAAATTGTCACCAGGTACCGGGGTACCGGCCAACTTCACCTGTAAAGGTTGTCCAGGGAATAAATTCTTTGGGCCTTCAAGCATGTGAGAGTCGAGTCTCGATGGTGCAGGAGTTAAGTTGGGAGTGTGACTATTTTGTTCGGGGGGGATTACTGGTTTTTTTGACTCATCTTCTCTAGTGATTTCGGTAGGTTGGGGTTTCTTGCAAGCATTTGGACTATCAAAGAAACTTCAAAAGATACGCCAGGGTTAGAAGTATGCCATTATACCTATAGTTGTGCAAATACATTTAAAACATCAACCAAGCCCTAACATGCTACACTAAAATACTTAATGCATAGAGAACCATCAGTTCATACATATTCAATAGCAAGGGAAAAATAAGATGGTTAATCTACTTTAAAACATTAGAGCAAGGGACATTAGAAACATACATCACAAAAGAGTATTAACTCAGAGATCAGAAGACCAACAACAACATTTCAAGAATTCTTCCTTCTTCATTAATGGTTTTCCAGCAAGCACTAGTGCGTACAATGATGGCTCCAAGAGAGCATCTATCTACTGAAAAATTCTAAGAACTAAGGAGAATTGAGCTCTGCAACTACTAAAAATGAAATGTTGAAATGCTATAGCTATGGACTATAAAATCATCAATTCTACCAACCTTTGGAATAAGGTCAGACTTATTATTTATACACATGTTTGCCCTAAAACTAACCTAACTTATCCTTACACTTAACAATAAAATACAATTTTTGGTGGCCAGTACTACCTGCACCACGCTACAACAACCTTGAAGAGAGCAGAGGTCTGACATGTCAGAAGAATGAGACAAGAAAAGAGGTATGGAAGAATCAGCCTCGAGAAGAGAGCTAGAGGGAGAATAGAAGAAATTCAATCCCCCGAGAATCGAGGCTACATGCCTCATAAATGAAAAAATGGCTCACTATCTCTGATGCGCCAGGTGTTTAATGCTAGAGTGGCACCTTGGGAAAACCATCTATTAGAACCATCCCCCAAGTTGACATGCATTGTTGGGGTCACCTACTTTCTGACATCCTTATTAACTGCCTGATAATGATCGGTTAGCTTCGAGGAACCTGGATGCGGGTCATCAAAGAATGCAAAATTTACTAGGTCTGAGAGCTTGCACTCAAAGAATAAATAATTTTCAAAGTATACCCTGCTAACGAAAACCTCCAGAATTTAGAGGACCTTATTACTCCTTACTATTTTTGAATGTTTCCAGGAGTTGGGAAATTCCATCCTCATCAATGTCCTTGAGGATGGCCCGGCGGTACTTGGCCGCCTCCACCTATTCACCCAGATCCAGAGTATTTTCCTTGAATTTTGTGGCCATTTTTGTCGTGTCGTGACCCTGGAGCACCATGCATGTTATACGTGTCATTTTTTCTCCATCTATTCCCTCTGGGGATTGGTATCAAGACTCCATTAGCTCGTCAAACTTTTCCACAATGTATTCCTCTGAAGTACATGTTTCAGTACTAAAGGGATCGACTCCTGAAACCTTTGAAATAAATGCCTTGTATAAATTTAAAGAATAGTCCACCTCTAAAACTTTGTCCCATAGGGTCCCTACCAGTTGCTTGATTATCTCCAATATGAGATCAAGTCTGGAGTGTTGGGTCCAGACAAATTCAAAGGACTCCTCTCCCAAAATTCTAGCCTCAGAAACAATTTCCTCCCTGATGCTCATGAGTTCCCCTAACACACCCATCCATGCCTAGTATTTCTTGATCTCCCCCTCCCAGATGGAGATGGTAGTTTTGGCCTGTTGGTTGCGTACAGGTTTGGGAGTGTCGCCACTAGGAAACACCAGACATTTCCCACCTGTTCAGCTACCCAATCATCAACTGCCTACGCTTTCCTCTTCATTCCTCTAAGCGCATCTATGTCACCCTGTGGGAGTGGTTCCCCAGATATGGAAGCTTCTGGGGGAATGGCAGTGATGGGTTGTGCAAGCTCTGTCAATAGCCCAACAAGATTTGCATTCTTTTCCTTCTCTTCTTTGAAATTTTGGGCTTCCTTCTCATAGCGGGCTTCTACCACCTTGGATGCTTCTTTTAGCAGGTCCAAATCACCCTGCTTTCCCCTCTTCCCCAAAGATATCTCTATAATTACATAATCTTTGGCCTTTGTTGTCACCGCATCCACCTCTGGGGGAGGTGTTGCGACTACCGCAACTGTGTCTCCGCCTAGCCCAGTCTAGAGGGTATGGACTATCTGGGCTTTCTTCGCCTTACGGTGATTTTGCGCTTGCGCCATCATCTCCGCCAAAGAGAGATGGGCCTTGGCCGATACTGGGGCCTTCCTTTTTCTAGAATCCACCAACCATTGTGGTGGAAGGGGTGGCCTTGTTGCCAGAGTTTGATCCTTTAAATCCCCTCTGGGGTTCTGTTGCGCATCCCCGGTGTTTTGAGTCTCTTCAGACTCTTTTCCTCTATCCTCAAGTCCACCAGCACTATCCACCTTAGTGGCATTAGTATCATCCACTCTTGTTTCCATGTCTTTAGTAGCATTAGATTCTATATCTGTATTCCTGGGGTTCTGCCCCTCACCTTGCTGATGTTGTTGTCTTTCGTCGGCTCCTTCTGCCAGAATGTTCTCCTTTGTTGGTGTATTTTCTAGAGGTGGTGGAGGTATCAAGCTGAGATTCAGCATTTGGGACGCTGTGATTAACTCACCAAAGGTTACCCTCTTTGGGGTAGGAAGCGGCGTCTGAAGCATGGCGGCTGAGATCATGGTTGCTCCCGTAGGTCTGGTTCTCTCAGCAGTAGTCGATTGCTCATTCTGTATTTGCCTTTCCTCCACAATATTGGTCTCTAGGACCTATATCTCTGGAACATTAGAGACATTTATTTGTTCTTTCTCCTTCTCCCCTTCATCCTGACCTTCCTGCCCTATGGAAACTTCTTTCTCCGGGGTCTCCTTTTCAGCAGGAATCACCACTTCCTCCTGGGCAGTTATCTCCTCTACTGCCTTCCCGATATCCCCTTGTAGTTCTATGAGGTCATCTTCCCTGAACATGTCGTCAAAGTCATTGTATGGAGGGGAGGTCTTTGGGGGATCTTCGAGTTGATTTTCCAGCTCTGGAGAGTCCGAGGAAATAATCTGTATTTCAGGGATGCTGGGCATCCCAAGTTCTGGCTCCACCTTCAGCTAAGAGCTACTTGTCTTTTTCTTTTTTCTCCTAGTTACCAAAGGGGGCCCGATGTCCACCACAGTTTCTCGCTCTTCCTTCACTTTGGTCCCTATCACTCGGAGCATTACTTCTGCAAGTGAGGGAGAAGTGGAAGGGTGGACCGGTCCGACCATAATAGCTGGGGTGGCCAACCGGGTGATTAACTTTTCTTTCATGTGTTGGGATGCCGCTAGAGTTTGCTGCATTTGTTCCACTATGGGAACCATGGCCGGGACTTGAGATGGGGTCCCCATTTTCCTCTTTCCTCTGTCCTTTCCCTACGAGGAGGTTTCGACCCCGGAAGTTGAACCTCGCACAAATGAGCCAACTTTACATGTACTTCTCGGGCATGCCTTTTTGAAATACACATGACTCCGCTGAATCACATCATGGGTAATGTCTTCTATTGTTGGACCCTCTTGTACATCCCAATCCACTGGAGGGAGAGCCATCTTATCTACTCCATTTTCTTTATATTGCGGGTCCACTATGGACCCAGTATCTGAAAAGTCATCCGGGAACTTTTGAAGCTTGAACCTCTTCATCATTCCCATTGTCATCCAGACAAAATGTCAATTCCAGACTTCGAAGTCATCTTAGTATTCTTCCCAAAAATCTTCCATGTTAAACTCATGGGGGTCTGATACACGGGGAAGCGTCGTTGCTAGTTTGCCTAGCTGATCAAAATTCTTTCACTCTAGATAAAACTCTGCCAGCCCCAGACTTTTGAGTTTATTATCTGCCTCCTTTTCCATGGCTAGGCTACAAGAGTAGTTCCCACAAGTGATTGGGAACTGGACGTTTTTCACCTTCTTCACCATGAAGAGGGCATGCAATTCCAGGATCTGCCTGCAGTATTCTAAAATAATTATTTTATTCCCACAATGTTTGGGTAATAAATAGGGTTTCCCAGAGAAGTCGGTCACCTGAATGTATGTATGTTGCTGATACTGAATGTAATAATGACCATAAGTTTTGACCAAGTCCATTGCTTCTTTAGAGAGCCGGTATCTGGCATCTCGAGTAGGTGTGAGGAGGTTGTAGTAGATGAAGGCATCATTCACTCGGTAGAAGCTGAGGAAACTAGCCTCCCATTGGATCTATGGGAAGTAATCCTAGGGAGCATTCTGGCATGTGCCAGTTCTAAGCACACCTGCTGTAAGTAATCCCTAGGTCATGGAGCATTGTTGTGCTATTGCCCAGAAAACATAAGATGTCATGTAGAATTTGCAGGACTTGGTGACCTGGAGAAGTTGGGAGTCCACATGATTTGCAATGATAGTGGCTCAATCAAAGTTTTGCTCGCCAGAGGTGATGCCCAACAAGAAATAGTACATCCATGCTGAGAATTCTCAGGCATGTGGCTATCTGAAGACCTTGCATAGTGCGATGATCCCCATATGTATATTTTCTTTAAATTCCATTTGGGGGATCTCCAACTTCATCTTTTTGAAATCTTTCCTTGGCACCTTAAACCATTTGTTATTGAGATACTGTCGGGCCATGTGTTCTAACTTCTGAAATTCTTCCAAGGCCAGAACCCAAGTGAGAACATCTACATCATCAAATTGGGGAATCCCTAGTCCTGCCTGAAAATTTGCAGTGTCCAGAGACACCATAGGTGTTGGGTATCCGTTTGGGACTGGAGCAAAGAGCATGATAGCCTGGATGACTGTATTATAGTGTCCCACCAAAGTGAGAATGAGCTCTGTGGCTTGCACGTAGCAGGGGAAGCAAGCAGCTGTGAAGATCCTAGAGTTGGCCACATTGAGGGCCAATAGATCTCTGGTCGTCCATTGTATGAACAACATTTTTACCAGGACCTGGATTTAGGCCCATATTCTGACACTGGTGTCAGTCATCAATTGAAGTTTAGAATCAATCTTTGATCCCACAATGGTGTCTCCCTTCAGATACTTCATTGTTAATGGGATTTTTTCTAGGGCCTTCTCAGCCTTCATCCTGACAGCTACCCAAGTGGCAGTAGTGGTGGGGAGATCTAGACTCCTAGGTGGAGATGATGCAGATGCCTCCAACATGATTAGTGAGTTTAATGCTGGCAACCTACAAGGCAAGGCGACTTTCAGTATTCATGCAAAATGAAACATTATTCTAGGTTCTGGAGATCTTAGCATCACATCACATCTGTGCCTGAAAGAATTGTTAGCTCATGTCAAACCCCAAAAAGATGTACATATAATAAGAGTGACTTAGGAATTTAACCTCTACCTGGGCCTCTAGGGACTCTAGCACATGTGATAAGAAAGAAACAAGGAGCAGATAAAGACTTGAGACCTGGAGTCTGGAAAACTAATTGTTACTGACATGACTAGAAATGAGTCGTATTAGGCTGATGTGGAAGTGTGACATGGCCATGTAGTAATGGGAGTTATGGCATTAATGCTGACAACTATCTGAACATGCGAGGAAATAAATGCCACTTGGGTCAGACTTGAATGCTCACGTGGGAACTTAATCCACCATTAAGACTGACTTGAGGGAGGAGAGAGAAAACTATCGTGGCTCAAACCAGCGAGGTGCCGAGTTTGAACCAGGCAACCATCTTTTTTAGACGAGCTCCACATTTAGGGTTTTTGTTGCATGGAGCGCAATGAGCTTGCCACTAGACAGTGTAGGATATACATGGAATATACAGATAGAGCCAAAGCAAACATGAGGGTCAAAGCACGACTCGTAGGCCGGCCAAAAACACACACACACACACACACACACACACACACACACATATATATATATATATAGATATACACATGAAGGTGTAACCACCTAGATTTGGTCTACTCTGACCATAGACCCTATTTGCCCTAAGTGTGAGCATACCCCCAATTATGTTCAAAAGACCCTATTATTGCTTGGCATAATTATTTTGAAATAAATTTAATCTCCTAAAGTGATCAAATTGCTAAATTAATTACTTTTAGCCAAAATCAAAATCAATCAAATACATGACTAAAATGATTAATTTGCAAGGAATTAAATAAAATCCTAAATAAATTGCTCACTTGCAAAAGGAACCGATCCCTTAGCCTAATTAATCTAATTAATTTGCTATAGTCCTAATTAATTATCTAAAGCAATAAAAAACTTAAATAATTAATATTCCTATTTTAGAATGAATTAAATAAGTTTTATTAATTTTATTAATATTCCTCTAAACCCCAACCTAACCCACTTCAACCACTTTGAATCTAGGTTTGAACCTATCCCAACCCATTCACCCTTGCTAAATCTAATTCTAATCCTAATTCTATCCTAACCCACCTCCTAATGTTGGCACTTTCCATTAAGGAGTGATTAAGAACTCAACCCACTTGAGAAAGTCAACTTTCTCAAGCTTGATTTCCTCTAAGGACCAACTTGTCAAGTATGGCCTTACACCTTCCCATGCTTCTTAAAGGCTCTCATTAATTCCTCATTAATAGAGATTCCTTAAGCCCATGCTTCTTCAATGCCTTTGGCATTTATTTCTCTTACATCTCATTAATGAGTTTTTCAACTCCATTAATGAACCTTGTCCCCCTCTCTCTCCTCATTTCTTCTATAAATAGAAGGGGTTTTTGAGCACAAATAAGCCTTCATTTTTAGATTTAAAATGCATTGTTATGTTGTTAGGATTTATATAGATTCATGTTTCATTTAGTTTTCCATGTTTAAGCATTGCTGTTATCTTCATTTCTAGAGTTAGTTTGCATTGCTTAATGATTAAATAGTTTGTTTTAACTCAAATCTTTCATGCTAAGTCGTATATGTCACTGATAGTAGCATAATCTGAGGGTTGTTATGTTTCTTATCATAGTCTTCTTAGTTAGAAAGCAATAGGTCAATTTTAGTGCTTTATATGCTCATCTAACCATGTTTTCCACTAATATAATGACCTATTGAAGTGTCGTGTTGCGGGTAACAGGTGAAATATTTCAAACACATTTTTGGCGCCCACCGTGGGGCTCGATTATGGATTTGGCCTCATTTTAGCTCCATTTCTCACTAATCTATCCTCCTAGTTTTCAGGTCCAGAGTCGTTTCTGGCAGCAGAGGATCACATCCAGGATACGCCCTCGTACCGCAAAAATTGAGGCTTGCATCCGGGATTTCCCGAGTTGTTTTTAGTTTTAGGTCGTATCTGGTGAATACACTATCGCATCTGGTAACACAAGGTCATATCTATTTTTCTATGTCGTATACTATATTTCTAGGATTGCAATTGGTAGAGATTTTTGTGCACTTAATTTCCTAACCTCTAATGCTTAACCAGTTATGTTTTTTGGCATTTTGACAACCTAAGTAGTGATTACAGGTCTCGGATAAAGAGTTAGAAGATGATAATACTAACGTGTGTGATTGTAGGGTTTTCAACTGATTTCACATACTAACCCCTTTTTCAAAAGTTTTCACACTTAAATACTATTTTCTAAAACATGTCTTAAAACAACTAGATTACTATCCTCTTTTCCTTTTAAAGGAAAATCAGAAAATCAAACATTGTTTTAAACACTTGTGAAAGAATCTAGGGGGTAAATGAATAAGAAAACTCACATCATTTAATTCATTTGGAATCATAAATTGAACAACTCAAAGCATTTAACATTGTGGGCTAATTGAACAAACTCATTGTCTAAATTTTGGAATTAGAAATTGAACAAGAAAATCATCTTAAATATTGCGGATAATTAAACAACACAAATTTGTTTTCAAGCATTCTATTTTCCCTAAAATAGGAACATCTTAAATCGAGCACAACATTGCTTGAGGGAACGAACTGTTTGATTGAATTTGTTTTGGGAGAAAATGGCATGGATTAGGAGAGTATGCTCTTCTTCTTCAAAGGAATCAGATATCCAGACGTCCTACACTTTCCAGTCCTTTGTATGCTTATTTAATAGTAGAGGGCCTGTCGGTTGAGGAAAAAATCTCTCGAGAATGACCCAAGTGAGGACAGGTTTTATGTCAATCCTTCCAACTCACTATAAATAGTTGCTTCCTCGTAGGCTAAAGCCTCGGAAGATGGAATCGGTTTTGTTCTTAAAATTTTGACATCATTCCTTGAACATGCTTGGGTATGTGTAGAGAGGACCCGCTTAAATCTTGTTTGCGAGACTACACATATTTGAGTACTCATAGGGCTATACGCCTCAATTTTTCCTTGTGCAATTCTATGGGGGATGGTTTCAATTAGACTGCCCAATCATAGACAACACTCAAATTGAAAGAATTCTTGATTCACCGCCAAAAGGGTGATAATCCTTGTGCAAGGTAAAAAGTAATTTCCCCAAGACACTCGTCATATCGTGCCCTCACTTGCATTTGGAGTCGGCTAATACATCATGACTGGAGCTATTGCGTGCTTGGTGATGGTTGTATTTTGATTAGCATTTGAGTGTGTACCTAAGTCAACAAGCAAGGATTTTCATCCTCCACCTAGAAAATAGGGCATAAAGATGTGTTTTTCCACCCTTTAACAATACAACAATGCTTGATGTAACTGAAAATCATTAAAAATATAACATCTTCAAACAAGCAACAAACTTCAATCCTGGGTCTACGCATGTGTTTTTCACCCACTAACAAGTCTCAGAATGCAATCTACAATCAGATGAACTTCACGCACTTCCAAAATGAATTTTTCAAAACTGACCAAATCTAATAGAGACATTATAAAATTGCATCCCAGATTTCTTGGCTTGTATTTGGTATATTGGCTCACATCTAGTATCATGGCTCGTATCTGGTCAACACATCATCGCATGTAGGGTTCAAGCTCGCATCTAGAGTCATCAGTACTTCGCATACTATATTTCTAGGCTTGTATCTAGGACAATGTGCATTTGCAGAATAGTTTCTCAAGAAAACTCAGTTGATTCGGGTACCCTTTTGGCTCTTTAGTCTGTCCCTATTGTCTTTTCTGGTCTCCCTATTGCTGTGTCAAAATACTTTTTCAAATGTCTACCTTGCATGTCCTGTCAGTTTATTGCAATTCGTTTCAATATGTGTGGTCTATCTGCTTCTTACAACAACTTGGTTCATAGCTCACTATAAGGGCATTCTAACCCTCTAACACTGGAATCATTTACTTCCACCAAAACCCAAATGATACTTTCGCCTAGACACACTCACTTGAACGATTTGAGATACTGCCTGACACTATCGGGAAACTATAATGAAGTTGAGATACAGATACATGGTTAACACAATATGCAACAAGTACACATCTAAAGGATCAAAAATACCTCCTAAATCACCACACTTTCAAGGAGAAACATCTCGCAGTTCCCTACTCGATCTAGACTCTCTAGAAATGGACAGGTCCACTCGTGGATGGAGTGAGGCTTTTGACGAATATGACAATAGAAAAAACCAAAAGCACAAAGATATCGATGAAGAAGAAGAAGCCACATTTGAATGTCCTTTATTTGAATAAGGAAGTGAAGAAGACATCACTAAAGAAGAGTACGATAAACTCAAACAAAGCAAGAGGTTCCACAAGATACTGGAAAAGATGATTGACGAGGATAAAGAGAAATACTTCCTCCATTTAGCATCCACTGGCATAAATTTACCCAAGGATTATGATGTGGAACAACTCAAAGAAAAGGAGGTGTCGACTCCTATTTCTATTCTTGCCAAACAACTTACCTTAATGCAAACATAACTTGCGACTCTCAAGCAAGAGAAGGCTAAACCCAAAACAAAGTACTCTGTGGACTCCATTTGTCCATTTCCTTTCGACAAGAGTATCACTATGGTTCCATTCCCTCCCAACGTGGCAAGGCCAAAATATGACAAGTGTACAGGAGAGACCGATCCACATGACCATGTTTGAGAATTTTGTGCTCTTAGCATAGAGTACATGCGTGAACCTACTTACCTCATGTGGCTTTTTCCTAGAAGTCTAGGAGGCAACGCCATGGAATGGTTCTCAAAACTAACACCCAAGGTCAAAAATTTTGAGTTAATTCAACAATTTATCCAATATTACTCCTATAATATCCAGCATGACGTGACTATGATGGACCTTTGCAACACTAAACAAAAGACAGGCAAATCCTTTACCCACTTTCTACAAATATGGAGGAAAATCTTTGCACAGTATTCAAGAGCTATTCCCAAATCTAAGAAAATGGAAATCTTTGTCGATAAATTGTACCAGAATTAAACTATGCGTTGCAAATGCAAGACTCCCCTAGTTTCGACAGGATGATCAAGAATGCCCTTCGTATTGAAGAAGTTATGGTCAAAAAGGGGGAGATCACTCTTCAAAGTGAGAAACAATATAACAACTCCAACTCCAAACCTAAATGGTGGAAGCAAAACAAAAATGTTGTCAACAATGGCGTAGTAGACGCATCCAATGTTGGTCCTAAACCTAAGGTATTCAATCTAACTAACAGTATGCAAGCAAGAAAAGATGCCAAGGTAACAACCCCCATACCCAAAACAAAAAATGATAATAACAAAGGTCGGCCATGGACTTCAAAACCTCAAAGAACATTCACTCCCTTGGAAGAGCCTCTCGAGACTGTTTTGAAGACACTATTAGACAACAAAGTTTTCACAATCCCATATTCCAAACCATGGGAACCAACGGTCAAACCAAGGTGGTGGGATGATAATTCTTACTGTGTCTTTCACAAAAACAAAGGACACAAGACTAACAATTGCCTTAATCTTAAACATGTTATTCAAGACCTCATTGAAGGAGGAAAGATTAAAGTAGAGGGACACACTACCAATGAAGATCATACAACATTTAATAAACCATTCCCTAATTACGAGAAAGGGAAAACATCTAAAGGAAAAAAGTAATGAAGTAAACTACACCTACTCTAATAATGATAACGTGATCAATACGCTAGACATTAAAACTAAATCAATTAATGTGGTCACAATCAAAGGTGTTTCTTTCCAATCGAATGCGGTGACTCGAAGCCAAGCACAAGTCACAATCAAAGGACCTAGTTCCACCTCAAAACCAACATCAACGTCCAAGGTTCCTATTGTTACTATCCCTAAACCAGCAGCGAAACACATAGTTACTATTCCTGCAGCGAAGTATGACTTGGTGGACCAATTACAACAAACCTCTGCCAAAATTTCCATTTTTGAGTTGCTTAAAATATCCACAATGCATAGGGAAATCCTGGAACAAGCCCTACATGCCGCAAATGTACCAAAGGACCTTGATATAGACAAATTCCAAGCGATGGTCAATCACATCTCAGCGCCACATTATTTTTCCTTTTCTGAAGAGGATGATAAATCATTGACACATCCACATAATCAACCCCTCCATATTCAAGTCCTCATTCATAAATCCTATATTAGACACATATTGATAGATGGAGGCGCAGGATTGAATATTTTTACACTTAATCTAAATAGGAAACTAGGTCTCTCAGAACAGACCATTGACTCTAGAAGAAAAATAATTATCAAAGCTTATGATGAGGAAGAAAGATCCTCTAAAGGTCTTATTGTTCTACCTATCAGAGTCAGACCAATTGAAAGGAATGTCATATGTCAAGTTTTGGATCTACCCATGGCCTACATTATCCTGTTGGGGAGACCATGGATCCATGAAATGAAAGCTGTGCCATCTAATTACCACCAGTGTATCAAGTTCCCACATAATGGGGTGGAAGTGACAATTTCTGCGGATGCTAATTATACTTGCAACAATATCAAAGCAGGTAGTATGATTCCACATAACAAAGAAGCTATGGATGAGATTGCTCCTGAGACTACCAAGGACATGGTTATGAAGAGTTTTGGTAAAACCTTAAAACTTGAAGAAACAGGTATGGGATAATACAAGCTGGACATGACTCCGTCACTGACAAAACTTTCGGTGTCACCAAGATCCTATGGAAAACCTTCCTTGACATTCACACCTACTGCATCCAAGGAGCCAAAAATCCACAAATAAAATGGCATGGTAAAAGCATCCACATCTTCTTTAGATAACACAGAAGAACATGCAGTCTTGGACTTGCTTTATAAAGGAGAACCAACGAAAGCTGAGGTCAAACATGTAGAAATATCTCCAAAACAGTATGGTAAAGGATACGACCTCCTCAAGCAAATGGGATAAAAAGGAAAAGGACCTCTAAGCGACACTGGAAGAGGACTTATTGAACCTATACACATGGCGTTCAGGAATACCAGAGGAAAAACAGGACTAGGTTTTAATATTGAATCTAACAAACCTAAAGATAGTCTAATTTCTGACAAAGGGAGTGATGAAACAGAAGAGATAGAACTAGAACCATGGTCCTATGAAAGATTATTACATGTTGGCATAGAGAATCCCAACTATCAAGGAGAGCACTATGTACCAATCTTTGAGGTACCGCAAGATCTTCGCATCCCTTTGTTACCACAGCCTCCTATTCAAGAGGTAGGAGACACAACAGTAGATGATCTAGAGGTACCATTGATAGCAAAGGCTACAAAGAGCACACCCCAAAAACAAGATTCACATCCTAACTGGGGGCAGTTAGTCACAATCACACATGTCCTTGATTTACCACACTTTGATCCACAGGTGGCTAACCGAGTACATTAGATAACTATTGCAGAATTCTTAAACATATCTAATGACAAAGTAACAGACTCTCATGATTATGAATGGGATGAGCTCTCCGTTGCCACAGAGGACATTTAAATAGATGTAATTCACATGTTTGCGGCTCTATCAGCACCTAACAAACATTCTAACAATACTCCCAACAATAGTGATATTCCTGAAGCAGAGGAAGAGTTCCTTCCCCCGTTCATTGATGGAGAGACTGGTGTTCTCATAAGTCTAGAAGAACTTTAGAGGCAACAAGCAAGAAGCCTCCTTTTACAAAGAGATGATGATGAAATTTCTACTGACGAGTCACTAGAGTTTGGTCCGCATATAACTAACAATGACCCTTTTAACGATGATCTAACTCTTATTGATCTAAAGATCAAAGAACTTAACTTAATAGGACATGTCATGTCAGTTAATAGTCATGATGCCAACGCGATGCTTTCCTTCCTAGAGTCTGACTCCTTATCTTTGATAAACCCAGACCTAATTGATTGGACTAGTACGGATCCTACTCCTATCCTCGCCTTTCCCAATGAGTGCACCTTGGCTTTCTATCTAAACGCTTGTGAACCCTACCCTTCTTCCACCAATGCAAGGAGCGTAAACATGTCACAGGAGGATATTAAGTTTCTTAGTCAAAAATTGAAAAAGAAAAAGAAAAAGAAAAAGGGAACTGACGGTGAAAACCACATTGTGGCAGTGTTAGATCCTAAAAAAGTAAAAACAAAAGACGTATCCAATGGTGAAAACCTCTCAGAGGCGCCAAAGGATGAGATTCTTGATATCCTCCCTGAGGACTTTCAAGAAAGGTCTTCAATTCTGATAGAACCAACACAGTCAGTTAATTTGGGCACAGCTGAAGTTCCTCAAATAGTCCACCTAGCACAATCTTTGCCGAAAGAGGAAAAGACACAATTCACCGAGTTTCAGAAAGAGAAGAAGATCAAATTTGCATGGTATTATACAGATATGTCTGGATTGGATCCTGAATTGATAATGCACCACTTGTCTATAGCTCCCGAGATCAAACCCATGAAACAAAAACTAAGAAAGATGCATCCTCATGTTGCATTACTAGTAAAATCAAAGTTAGAGAAATTGTTGAAGGCTGGATTCATTAGAGTCATTGCATACGCAAGATGGATCTCCAATGTGGTCCCATTATCTAAATCTGATAAATCTATCAGGATATGTACAGACTTCAGAGACTTAAACAAGGCATGTCCTAAGGATGATTTTCCCCTCCCTAACATTGATATGATCATAGACCTCATAGTAGGCTACCAAATGTATTCACTAATGGATGGCTTCTCAGGCTACAATCAGATAAAAATTGCCTCTGAGGATCAAGACAAAACCGCATTTCCATGCGCATGGGGCACCTTTTACTAGAATGTCATTTCATTTGGGTTAAAGAATGCCGATGCTACATATCAAAGAGCAATGACTACCATATTCCATGATATGATGCATAAAAACATGGAGGATTACGTAGATGACACCTTAGCTAAATCCAAAGAAAGGAGTACTCATATTGCTGACTTAAGAAAGATATTGGATCATATGGAGCAATTTCAACTCAAGCTCAATCCAAAGAAATGTGCCTTTGGGGTCCAATCAGGAAAGCTCTTAGGGTTTATTGTTTCAGTGAAGGGAATTGAGGTAGATCCTGCAAAGGTCAAAGTTATTCTAGAGATGACTCCTCCCTACAACATCAGTCAAATGAGGACATTGCAAGGGAGACTTCAATCAATCAGGAGGTTCATGTCACAACTTGCTGACAGAGCACAACCCTTTACCAAATTTCTACATAAAGGGGTCACCTTCAAATGGGATGAACACTATGAAGCCAACTTCGAAGAATTAAAAGAGTACCTAGCTACTCCTCCTATTCTTATGACACCCATTCATGGAAAGCCATTACTCCTATATATTTCAGCTACCACTACATCACTGGGAGTATTGCTAGCACAAGAGGATGAAACTAAAAAAGAAAGAGCTATCTACTACATCAGTAGAACACTAGTCTCTTATGAGCTCAATTACAACATTATTAAGAAAGCATGCTTAGCAGTCATCTTCGCATCAAAAAAATTGAGACACTACATGCTCTCACATACAGTAAGGCTCATTTCTAAGATCAATCCTCTGAAGTACCTTTTGAGAAAAACAACATTAACAGGGCGTCTGGCGAAATGGGTCCTCATTCTAAGTGAATTTGACATTGAGTATGTGGATAGGAGGGCTATTAAAGGACAAGTCCTCGCAGATCAATTAGCAGATTCACCACTTCAAGATGATGAGCCTTTAAGGATTGAATTCCCTAATGAGACCATTGTGCATCTAACTGAGTACCCATGGAAGATGTACTTTGATGGTTCTTTCACACAACAAGGCTCTGGAGCAGGAGTTTTGTTCATAACTCCTCAAGGCTACAAGATACCCAAGTCTTACAAATTGATGTTTCGATGCACGAACAACATTTTTGAATATGAGGCACTGGTAAACGGTCTTAAGCTTGCCATGGAGTGGAAGATTGTATAGTTACACATGTATGGTGACTCCTGACTCATTATCAATCAATTCAATGGAGATTATCAAAAGAAAGATGAGAAGTTGACAACCTACAAACAACTGGTTGATGACCTAAAGAAGTACTTTGTCTTCATCACATTCCAATACATATCCAAAATAGAGAACAAAGCTGGATATGCTATGGCTATATTGGCGTCCATGTTACAACTGGAGGAACATCAATTCCGCTATGACTTCTTGGTGGAAGAACTATCCTATCCTGCCTTTGATACCCCTAAATACCAAGTAATCTATGCTTTGAACACCCTGGACCAATCTCGATATGCTAATATTATCGCTTACCTCACTAACCAAACCATTTCCACTAATCTACTAAGAAATGAAAAAAGAGCCTTGATTAGGACAACATCGCGTTATGTCCTCATAACTAATAACTTATATCGACGAGGTCTCGATGGTATGCTTCTTATATGTTTAGAACACGAAGAGTTAGATCGTGCGTTAAAAGAAGTCCACGGAGGTGTATGTGGATCATATTCAAACGGCTTTTCACTAGCAAATAAACTGCTCAGAGTGGGCTATTACTAGCCTACCATGGAAAAAGATGCTATTCAATTTTCCAAAACATGTCATAAATGCCAGACACATGGAAATCTCATCCATGCTCCTGCCAGAGAACTTATACCTTTCATTACACATTGGCCATTTCAGCAATGGGCCTTTGACTTGGTTGGACAAATATATCCCAATTCTTCCAATGGACACAAGTCCATCATTACGGCCACTGAGTATTTCATGAAGTGGGTCGAGGCCATGCCGCTAATCAAAGCCACTGGAAAACAAGTGGCTATGTTCATTCTAAACTACATTATCTGTAGATATGGGATAATGTCTTCAATTGTAATAGACAATGGGGGCCAATTTAAAAATCAAGACATTGATGACCTTTGCGAATAGTTCCACATTACGCAACGCTGCTCCTTAATATATTACCCTCAAGGTAATGGATAGGCTGAGGCATCTAATAAGAATATTCTCAAAATCCTACACCGAACTGTAAGTCTGGCAGAGACTGGCATCTACAACTAAATCTGGCACTATGGGCCTACAAAACAAGCATCATAACACCAACTAGAGCCATGTCATTTACCCTAGTTTATGGTGTTGAAGCAGTACTACCTATTGAGGTTGAAATCTCATCTTTGCAGATATCTTTACAAGGTCTTGTTACTGATGAACAATACTGCATCGATAGAGTGAATTCTTTAGACCTACTTGATGAGCGCAGACAACAGGCGTTCGATCATCTGAAGGTGTACCAAGCACGCATGTCCAAGGGGTACAATAAAAAGGTTAAACCATGCCAATTTCAAGTGGGGGATCTTGTCCTAAAGGAGAATCCTAAGAACCAACCTAACAGGGAAAAGAAGGGAAAATTTGAACCTAATTGGTTGGGACCTTATGTTATCACTGCTACTTTTGGAACTAGAGCTTATCAACTCGCTACACCTAAGGGAGACGTTATTCCAGATCCTATCAATACTTTACATTTGAAGCGATTCTACGCTTGATGTTTGGCTAGCAGAGCCTGTACAGTAAATAGTTCTCAGAAAATACCAAAAACATTCAGAAAATTGATCCTGAAGAAAAATCCAAAAACAATGGAAAAAGTCTTGAAGAAAGGTATCCTTGGTGAAAACCTGGCAAATAGGCGCGTTGATACTACAAAAACATTCAAAAGAGCAAAAATAGAAAAAAATTTGAAAAAGAGAAAAGTGCCTTGATGACAACCTGGTAAAACAGGCATCCTGGTAGCAAAAAGAATAAAAGGTCTTGTCGAGTGGTGAAAACCTGGAATCAGGCATCACTTATGTTCTGCGCTCCATCTATCAATGTATTGCTGATACTAAGCCTTCACAATTACACTTGTGCTAAGAGTTGACTTTGTTTCCTTACAAATATCTTATCATTTCTTAGGATTTGTCTGTGTTTCTATCTTAGGATCAAGTCATTTTTCAATGGGGGCATCTTTTGCTAGCATATTAGGTCATGTCTGCTAGGTCGTCATAGGATGTTTTGTCTTGTGACACAATGATACTCGATACTTGCACCAAATTGTCACTTTCACGAAACAAGGATGGCACAAAAATTGCACTAACATGAATGATGTTCCTAAGACCTACATTGGATTACAAACAGGAAGAATTTTATACACAGACATGGAAGACATATTGCTTGAATTCCAAACTTTTTGATTGTTGAATCTATACTGCGCTTGAAAAATGAATCAATAGTATTTCATAGTACTTCCTAAACACAGTCTGATCTTGGTTTGATTGTGACTCTTTTATGTACCCATGATGTTTTCACTGGGGGCATCTAAGCAGTTATGAATTTTATTTGATTGATTCACAATTGATAATTTTTATGTCTTTCGAGTTACTCCATGACATCTGCACAAAGACAAAGAGTCGCAAGGACGGGGGGCATAACATTTTCTTGGTTTTCTGCATATGGTGATTGTTCCAAATGATCCTATAAATTTCACCTAACTTGGATGTTTATGGTAAGAGCTGCCACTCTGAGTGGATAGCCGCATATATCTCGATCTTGGTTATGTGTAAACTACAGTGAGTTTGAAGCAATTTCCTTGTCTATTTTTCTAACTTAGATTCTCACTAAGGTATATGAAGCATAATTTACCCAATGATATGAATTTGTAAGGTCATTGTGGGTCCAATGTCTTGCCTTACACAAATTCTGATATAATAAAAGGAAGGTGACTATTTTGTTATCCTGGCTTCGATGCCTTGATGCCTAAGTCTATTTCTGACATTTCAAATAAATATAGTATTTATACTGTCATAATATCAGTGGGTATTAGTGATGGTTGTACTATCAAATGGTATCCATTCCAAAAAGTGCCCAATGATGATAAACATATCCAATATCTGCTAATCAGTGACAATTCCTAAGAGTCTGCATATACCTACATTTAGAGATTGCATGATGCGTTTATGAAAGAAGCAAAAAAGCATAAGGAAATTCGGGCTCAAAAATTATTTCTATTTTCTTCTAAATCTAAGTTAATTACATCCATTTACTATTACTGATATCTATATCGTTACACATCCATAGCATACATTTTGCATTCATAAAATGAAACAGAAAGAAAATACAAAAATAAAGCATTTATGCATTGCAATTCATTTCTACATCCTAAGTACATCCATACATTTTACTTGCATAAGAAAAACTCAAAAACATACATTTTGCATATTCACATAGTCTCTTTTGCAACATATTTATATCAGTGATGAGTCCAAAACACATAAAAGATGTCATCTAATCTAAACTCATCATAAAGACCAAGATACAATCACATGTGCAAACAAAACTATCAAAACAAATGGAGCTCATAAACACATGTCAGGGTCAAAAACAACTGCATCATATATCTATCTAAATACATGGTACAGATTGAAATGACACAAATCTACACAAAGAGTATCAGAAGTTCAAAATGAATCAGATATATATATGTCATGTGTCATCATACAAAAGAGAGATCTCTGAAGGATCCAGATATACAATATACATGTGTGGAAAAAATACAAGATCAACTCTAGCTTCCTCCCTCTCCCTGATCTGGAGGAGGAGGAGGAGGTGGTACAAATAGTGGTGGAGGAGGCATCGCCCCCTCAGATTGTTGAGAAACCCGTGAATAAGACAATGCTCTATGGCCCTCTGGAACTGCAGCATGCTATAGGGCAAAGTAATAATCTGCTCTTTGTCCCTGGTGAGTGGCTATCCTAGCCTGGGCATCTCTCTCTGCTCTGATCATATCACCCTGTCTATCCCACTCTGCCCTAAGGCGCTCTAGCTATCTGTCCCTATCTACAAGCAATGCATTTAATATAGCAATCCTAGAATCAGCTGCAGTAAGCCTTCCCTCTAAAGCTATGATCTGTGCCCTAAGTTGCTCTCTTCCTTGCTCGCACTAAGATAGAGGATCTCCATCTCTACTGGAACCCTTGCCAGAATCTTGTCCTGATGGTCCATCATGTGACCTCTCTGGCTGTCTCTACTACTATTGTCTCTACTATCTCCACTACTCTCCTATCAGTAAAGGACCTGGATCTATCTGGGGAGCAACAAACTTGAATCGGGTGTGCCGACCCTCTCCACTACCACTAGCCACATCTGCATGGCCACCCACAACACCACCACCCCTGTCGTCTCCACTGTCATCCCCTCATCTGGAGGAGGATGGCTCCCATCTCTACCTTTATCTCTGCCTTCGTCCCTCCCTCCATGTCTATTAGCACCCATGTCTCTCTAGGCTCCTCCTCTCCCTCTGGAGGGACGATCATCAAGATCATAGTCTATCGGGTCCTCTATACGATGAATGGCCTCCTCAGGAACTATGAATCGAGGGTATGGATGCTGAAGCATTTTTGTAGCATATCCATCTGAACACCCTACATCTACAACATCACAACGCAGATCCCAATCAACTCCGACCATGTCTTTGATCTCTTGATGGGATGTCTCATACCTAAGCTGGGCACCCCACAATGGTGCCTCATCACAGATCCAAGCATATACTATCACATCTTGTGTCCTGCCTTGTCGTCAATCGAACTATCTCAAGACTCTGGTGTGCATAAAATGCTCTATAATGTATCTGGTCCTCCCGATCAGGTACCTACTCTAAAACAAAAATGGAACCTATCTGGCATCTGAGGTCCACTCCTCACAGTGTAAGTATGGTCACCATACAACCTCTGTCATATCATCAAAAAGTCTCTACCAGTACTCTACCTTGCCCAAATGGGGCTGTTGAATGAGACCTGCGTACATATATCCATAAGGGTACTCGGGTGCCTGCTACCTATCTACTATGGGTCGAGTCACTGGGATGTGCTCCCAGGCCCAGATCTGAAGGATCAAAATACCTACATTCATGCTCTGAGTATAATGATAGACAATCTCATGTAGCTCTCGGTACATGTGGGTCAAGATACAACCGCCCCATGCAAATCTCTGTCTCGAGCTGACCATCTGCTCCAACATGTCCAGCCATCTGACGAGGAACCCATGATGTCCTCTATTTGGCATCAGGATGCCACCAATCAAGCCTGCTAAATACACTAATAATCGATCATAATGATCGCACATGTAATCCCACGAAAGGTATCTCTGACTGATGGTATCATCCTGGAAATACCGACGTGCTGCACCAATCGCCATGACAAAATTTGCCTCAAAGGGCACCTCGCGGCCCATAATGGGAACACACAATATACACCATACATCCTCAGGAGTGACTGTAATCTCCCCGGTTGAGAGATGGAAGGTGTTGTGCTCTGAGTGCCATCTCTCAGCAAGAGTAGTCAACAACCCCCAATTTACCCCTATATCAGGTAAACCAATCAAGGATCATAATCCACACTAGACCATTGTCTCCTGCTCATCAGCAAACAAAAGTCTAGCCAAGGCAAGCACACATCCTGGATAGGTGCCTTAGAAAGCAACTACCTTAAAATCAACCTATTTTTGGCAAAATAACAGATAAATCAATGTTCTATCTATGACAAAAATGCAGAAATGTAATCAGCTAAGTGATTCAAGGTTTGCGGAGACAAGACAGTTCACAATTTGCACAAATTCCAAGTCTAAACCCCAGATGTGATCCTGGATATACAGGGTACAATCTTTTTACTAGATGTGATCCTAGAAAAATAGGATGCGATTGAGAATGCAAGGTACGATCCTGGAAATCCCGGATGTGACCCAAGACATGGGGTACGATCCTGAAATGACAGGGTATGACATAAACCAGATTTCTTCTTCAAAATTTGGCTAAAAATAGAATAACAGGATGCAATCTAGGAAATCTTGGATGCAACACCGAAATCCAGAAAAATAGGATGTGATCCAGGAAATACCGGATGCGACGCGGGTTTGACAGGGTGTGATCTGGAATCCCGGATGCGACCCATAATTGAAAGGGCTGTAAAAATGCATGAAAATTGAAATTGCAAAATCCACGAGGTAGTTTTGTGGGTACTTACCGGAGGTGTGTAGTCCGTCGGGCGCTGATGTCGATGGTTGAGCTCGAAACGATGTTTCATAATGGGGACCACCATCTTCTCTACAGAGCTCTCAGATTTACTATGGATAAAAGTGAAAATGAATAGTAAAATGGTACTTTTTAAGACATATATTGGCCTTTTGAGCTATTTACGGGTTCTAAAACTCCTCCCAGGCAATTTAAACTCATTTTGTTCCTCTTCTAATCAATCGGGAATAAAATCAAAGTGATATTTATCATTACACCAGCAGTGCAAAGGTCATCTCTGCTGTCAAATCCCTGGTCTGTGACGCGCAAAATGAGTAAAGCAAAGGAGATACCTAAAAGGAAAGTCTGGAAATTCAATCCAGATTTAAGCAAGATGCTATTGAAGAACATTCACAAGCTCACTTTTCCACACAAATAGTGCAGGTGCATTAAATCCTTTTTTTTTTATGGCACAAAATTTTTTGCGACAACTCTTGAAAATGCAGAATTGCGCCATTTATTCTGACACTACGTCAAATTGCACATTTCATCATAAATTTTGGTCCGACATTATTTTATCATTCTCACTACTCACATTTTCACATAATTAACTTGGTTCTCGTGTGTTTATTCTTAAACACACCTTCTTTCTTCACTTCTTCTACTCCGTTCTTACTGACCTATCTGTTCCATGCAAGTGATACATCATTTTTAACAGAGGGATTTCATTTCTTTCCTTCGATTTTGTTCCCAGGGGGGCATGATCACACTATCATCAATCAAATTTTTGCTCAAAACAACATTAAAAAAGACTTCGTTATCAAACAACTAGGGGCATGACAGTTTCCTTGACTAAGTCGGAACTGTTGGATAGAAAGCTTTGGTTCTCATAAATTGGATATCTTGTGTTTCCTCATTTTAAAAGATTCTTATTAAGCTCCTGGCAGCTTCTTACTGACTTTTGGACGACAACCAAGTTCAGAATTAGTATTATCAATCTTTGGACGACAACCAAGTTCAGGATTGGTATCTTTAAGATCTTCTATTGACCTTTGGACGACAACCAAGTTCAAAGTCAATTCTATCAGTTAGTTTAATTAAGTGCGAGACTGATCTCATCAGACATTTCGTTCGATCATGAGCGAAATTCTCAATCTTTTTGAAGTCAAAATCAAAAACTTTCTTTGAATCAATGCACTGCTTGCACATCAATTCAAAGAGGGGCAAATGTAACCACCTGAATTTGGTCTACTCTGACCATAGACCCTATTTTCCCTAAGTATGATCATACCCCCAATTATATTCAAACGACTCTATTACTGCTTGGCATAATTCTTTTGAAATCAATTTAATCTCCTAAAGTGATCAAATCGCTAAATTAATTACTTTTAGCCAAAATCAAAATCAATCAAATACATGGCTAAAATGATTAATTTGCAAGGAATTAAATAAAATCCTAAATCAATTGCTCACTTGCAAAAGGAACCAATCCCCTAGCCTAATTAATCTAATTAATTGGCTATAGTCCTAATTAATTATCTAAAGCAATAAAAAGCTTAAATAATTAATATTCCTATTTTTGAATGAATTAAATAAGTTGTATTCATTTCATTAATATTCCTCTAAACCCCAACCTAACCCACTTCAACCACTTTGACTCTGGGTTTGAACCTATCCCAACCCATTCACCCTTGCTAAATCTAATCCTAATCCTAATTCTATCCTAACCCACCTCCTAATGTTGTCACATTCCATTAAAGAGTGATTAAGAACTCAACCCACTTGAGAAAGTCAACTTTCTCAAGCTTGATTTCCTCTAAGGACCAACTTGTCAAGTATGGCCTTACACCCTTCCCATGCTTCTTAAAGGCTCTCATTAATGCCTCATTAATGGAGATTCCTTAATCCCATGCCTCTTCAATGCCTTTGACATTTATTTCTCTTACATATCATTAATGAGTTTTCAACTCCATTAATGAACCTTATCGCCCCCCTCTCCTCATTTCTTCTATAAATAGAAGGGGTTTTTGAGCACAAATAAGCCTTCATTTTTAGATTTAAAATGCATTGTTATGCTGTTAAGATTTATATAGAATCATGTTTCATTTAGTTTTTCATGTTTAAGCATTGTTGTTATCTTCATTTCTAGGGTTAGTATGCATTGCTTAATGATTAAATAGTTTGTTTTAACTCAAATCTTTCATGTTAAGTCATATATGTCACTAATAGTAGCATAATCTGAGGGTTGTTATGTTGTTTATCATACTCTTCTTAGTTAGAAATCAATAGGTCGATTTTAGTGCTTTATATGCTCATCTAACCATGTTTTCCACTAATATAATGACCTATAGAAGTGTCGTGTCACAGGTAACAGGTGCAATATTTCACACACATAGAAGGTTGCATAACTTATAGAATATACACAATATACATAGGCACTTACAACATTCCACAACAATGTACAAAATATACACTAAGATACAACTACACAGAGGGCGGACAACCCTCTAGCGGAGCCAACCCACCAACAGGAGGTGACAGGAAAGCAAAACTAGAGACAGGAGACGAAAGCAAAAATGAAAAGAAAATGAGACAAAACAAGCGAGAACCAGAAAACCAGAAAATAGAAAGAAGAGAGCCGAAAGCCGAAAGCCTACCTAGAAACATGGGGAATGTGGGAAAGATGAGCATGGGGGCGCTTTGCAACAAGTTCACCTTCAAGAAACCACGAGCAAGCACTGAAAATCACTATTTAATCAACCACTAAACACAGGGAGCAAAACATTGTTTAACTCGCCTTAATCGCCTTAAAATCGCTCTAAGTGCTCTAAGTGTTTGATCGCGGTAAATGTGAAAATGACAGGTAACTTGTACTTATACCCCTAGGATAAAAATGTGTTACTTTCTCTCCGCAAACTCCGGAACAAGAAAATCTCTGGACTCCGGGCCTGGGGATTCCATGCAGCCACACCTTCCCGTGAAAGAAGACACGATGATAGAGAATCCCGAAGTCTGGAATCCGGCTGACTCAAAAGAACAAAAAAAATCTAGGACCGGGTCTTGGAGACAAAAGAAGACAAGGAACAAAAGAAAAATAGCACTCACGGAGGCAAAGCCCAGAGGGAAACAAAGGAAACAAAAGAAACCAAAGGAAAGAGCAAAAGCGAAAAGGGGGACCCAACATTTTGCATACAAAATGTAGGGACAGGTATGCAGGGCATAACAGAAGTCTAGAAGAGGGTTGGGTAGCAAAGAAGCTACTAGAGGATAGCTTTGAGACTTAGGAAGATCTAGGAGTAGGTCTGAGTTGAGTTCTTTTTCTTTGTACTTGGCCATAATCGGGAAGTCCTTACAACCCGACATGTATGAAGAAATTATTATTAATAAATTTGTTGTTTGGATACAAAACTTGTTGTCCCTGATTATATCTTATTGTTTTCTAGTGTGTTGACTCTTTCTGCAAGGATTTGACATCTCCTTTGGGGATTCTCTATCCTTGAATGCATCAGGTGGTATTAGAGAAAAAGGTTTGGATCTTGTGGTGGCTATCGATCTAAATTCTGGACTTGTGGCATTCATGTGGCATTGTTGTGAGGTGGTAGAGATTGGATTTGACTCACATCAGCGAAGGAGTTTCACAAGGTGGCCAAAAGGATGATTTTTTATTGTTAGTTGGGTTGTTCTTGAGAACTAGGGTTTTGAAAGGGTTAGGGTATCATCTTTGGTGAATTAGATCACCGATCAAAGGCAATTACACCTAAGATCTGGAAGGATGCTGTCGAGAATGAACCCTAGGTTGATGGAGGAGATGAAGGAAGATCTTCGAGCTATGATTAGACATGCGATGACGAGTTTGAGGAATGAGGTCATGGAAGGGATCATGACTATTGTTGCTGGATTGTACAGGAATCATGTATCTAATGATGGTTTTGAGGAGGTTGCAGAGGTATTTGGAGATGCATATGTTTCTAGATCTATTGGGAGTGATGGATTTGAATGGTTGGTGAGACCTATAAATAGGCTGGGTGCTGGTTATAGGTTGGAAGTATCTAGTTTCTCAAGTACATTTAACCCAAAGGCCCTGATTGATTGGATAGGTGAGTTAGAAGATCACTTTGAGTTAGAAGATATTCAAGACCCTTGGAGAGTAAGGTTGGCGTAGACAAAGTTGAAAGGTCATGAAAATTTGTGGTGGAAAGAATCGCAGAAGGATAGATAAGAGGAAGGTGAAATGAAGATCACTTGGTGGAGGATGATGGTTGCAAAGTTGAAGACTAAGTTCATACTTAAGGAATATGAATTTGAGTTATTCAAGAGGTTGCAAAACCTGAAGTAGAAGGACCTAAGTGTGAATGATTATACTGAAGAGTTTTATAAGGTAACCATTAGATATGGTCACAAGGAGCTTTCTAAGGAGAAGGTGGTTAGGTATGTGAATAGTTTGAGGTTCAATATTTAGGATGAAATGAGTATGCTAAAGATTGGATCTATTGAGGAGGCTTATTAGTACATCCTAAAGGCAGAAGATAAGTTGAATATGAAACAACATAATAACTCTAGAAGAAGAGAGAAACAAGCTATTGGTGGTGATAAGGGAAAGCAAGTGGCTAAAGTAGAAGCTAAACCGATTACACCGAAGGGAGGGAATGGTGGTAAAGATTTTAGAGGTACTTGCTCTAAGTGTGGCTAGAAAGGACATGTGGATTTTTAGTGTAAGGAATACAAGAGAGTTGATTGTGTGAGTGAAGAAGGTGGACCATGTGTTGGTGTCTCTGACAATGCTCCTGAAGAAGGGGAAACTCTTATGCTCTGAAGGTTGATGGTGAATAAAGAGGCATAACCTTATCATCATAAGAGTTTATTCAGGACCAGATGCAAGGTTGGAGGTAAGTGTTATGAGGTGATTGTGTTAGACCCATTCAAAATTTTCTTGGTTCCAGGCTTTCTTTCCATGTCCCTGCAATTTTTTCTAGTCTCTGGCCTAAGCCCTAAGTCTTGTTGAGTCATTTTTATTCTGAAACCCTAAACCCTTCAAGACTTGTTATGTTTTGACGTTACCTTTTTGCAAGTCACTTAAAGTATTTTAAGTCATGTGTGCTTTATCTTCCTTTCCTTTATCTTGTAATCTCCCAATCGGATCGAATATGCTCTTTTCATTCAGAGATTACACATGCATCGTAGATCCAGTTTTAATCGTGCGAGTAGCGCTAAGTCGCTAGATCAAGTTCAAGTTCATGTTTTTATTTAGAGATCTAGCACAAACCGTGGATGCAGATATCATCATGTGGCTAGCACATGATCTCATGATTTATGCCTGGTCAAGTTAAGCATTGGGAGATTCAGAGAAACCTTTATCTCTAAATCTCGTGTTTTAACCATGGTCAGGACAAGGTTTGTAGTTCTCTTTGGTTGCGAGATCTCCAGATAGACTTAGGGTTAAATGAAATGTTCTAAGACTTGGCGAGGATCATCGATCTTGTTTGAGATGAGCGGCTAGTGCTAGATCTCCAGATAATAGTCAAATTCTTCATTTCTTTCAGCGATTCAGTGAGGGTTGTTGATCAGTTCATGTCCTTGTTCTCATCGTGTGGTCTGCGCCAAGTCTCGCGATGGAACCTGAGTTAAGAGAATCATTTGGCGACTTGGAGACCCCTTCAGTCATGCAATCTCCGAATAGACCATGAGTCAGGATAAGTCCACATGGGTTGTCTGAGATCAAATTAGAATTGTAGATGCCAAGAAGGATTTGATGGACTGCGCTTGATCTCTGAATATAACTCTCATTACAAAAATTGTTCAACGATTCAGAGATACAGTTATCTATAAATATCTAGATTTAATTAGAGTCGAGCAAGGCAACTCAGGGTCAAGTAAGGGTTTGCTGAGAGTGAATCATGGCCGTTGATAAGGATCATGATCTATGGCTAGCGCTAGATCGCCAAATAAAAGTCAAAGTCTTCCTTTCTTTTCGAGATCTGGTGCTGATCGTTGATGTATTTCAGATTGTATGGTGTGCGTATGATCTCAGAATGTGACCAAGGTTAAGGAATTTATCTGGAGACTTGGAGATACAAAGGGACTCAGTGATGAGGCTTAAAGATGAGTCAGAGGAAAGTTAGAGGCAAAGATCAGATGAGAGACAGATCTGACGGTGGCCGCTTTCCCTCGATGGCCAAGATGAAGATTGTTAATGTTCAAGGCAATGCGCCATGATGACACCTAATAGGATCTAGGTCAATGCATGGATAACTTAAAACTGATCAATGACTATGTTTTAAACTTATAAGGAGGTTTGATCTCGACCATCCAAGTCTTGTTCCACGCTACCTGTGACCATTTTAACCAGATTTCAAATATTTAAATCTTTGTCTCAAAAGGTTTCATGGCGGTGGACTGATATTTTATCTCAGAGCCATTAATGTTAAGATCTAATCTTATGAGTCGACTTTGCACAATTGTTGAACAATGTAGGGATTGAAATATGATATGGCAAGATGCATTCAAGACCAAAATTGACAGATAAAGGTTTCTAAATCAAAGGAATAAATGCATATAGCGGTGCCTGGTCTCTTTTGCATTTATGTTCTGCTGCTCCCCACATCATGCCTTGGAATTTCTTGCACCTCAGAGTACTGCGCTCACATCTATGGACTAGGGCAATCAATTTTAGATCAGATTTGTATAGATTGAAGAGAAAGATAGGGTTTCAACTTGATGAAAAAATAGAATGCTTGAATTGGTTGGTTGTAAACCCTAACCCTAAATGGTCTAAATCTTGTTACATTCCTATTCTTATAAAGGAATTTTCAAGACCATTTAGAAAGGGCTAGAAAACTGGGAAAGTAGAAAGCATTAGGCTTATACTTGTTTCTAGTATAGGATATAGCAGATGTTATTCAAACTGTATTAAGACATGATAGAAAGTTGTATGATCTTTTCCGTATTGTCTTATTTTGTATTTCCTTGGCATATTGTTGCAAAAGCAAGATTTCATTATACTTAATATAAGTCTTCTCAAATTTTAAGTCTCCCCTTTGTGTTATATGTTGATTTGTAAGTTTTTTGGCTTACTGTATGAGTTTTTCTTATGCATATGTGTATTCCACAAGTCTTTGATCTCATATCAAATTAAAATGATTTGGATATTACATTGATTTAATTGGATTATCTACTTAAGGATCTTGTAGTGTGTAGTTTGAGAGATTTTATGTTTATGGATTTGAATCTATACCAAGAGGTTGTTTCAGTTTCAATATTGTATTTAGGAGTTTACCCTAAGGATAAGGCACTGATCCAAAACTAGTATATTCTATGGAGATATATGTCTGATAGGTTTGGCTATATTTTGTCCCTAAATTTAATTGAACTCATTACATAATTATTTACATTTACAGTTGTTTGTTGTTATCCCACCATGGTAATGGAGAGTCAATGAATGCTTGGTTGGCATTTAGTACTTTCTTATCATCATCTGTTGTTTGAATCCATAAGTAGAAGGAGTTGTAAAGAGTTGAGTTTTGTCTGGATTAGGTGTACCTGCCTTGGTTTTGCAAAGCCAGAAGTGCAGAGGGCAGTCTTGTCCCTATAGTTGGTCTAGTTATCTTACAAAGCTTTCACACTTGGAGCTTATAACCACTCCTAATATTAGTCTTAAGATATATTGGTTGCTTCTCAAAGCGTAACAGTTTCAAACGCCAATAGATTGTAGATGGTGGAAGCACCGATAAATTAGTTTTTGAAGAGATAGTGTAGAAGATTGGTTTGAAAAGACTTAGACATCCAAGACCTTATTGGATTGGTTGGTTGCATGATGATCATCTGGTGGAAGTAAGGGAACAGTGCATGGTGATTTTTTGCATTGGTTCTTATAAGGATGCAATATTATGTGACATAGTGGTCATGAGTGCATGACATGTTTTACTTGGTAGACCTTGGCAGTATGACAGAGAGGTTGTTCATGACTATAGAAAGAATTTAATTACCATTGGAAAGGATGGTAAGAGGTGTAGATTGATTCCTTTGGTGGATAAGGAGAAGAAGGTGAAGAATCTGAATCTTTACAGAAGATATGAATTGGAAGTGGACTTGAAGGATGAACCTAAGGTTGGACCTGATGGCGATTTGGATCTGAATCATTTTTTGATCTTGGTTGATGGAAGGAGGAAGGCAGTGTAGGTTGCATATAAGGAGGATTTATAGATGAAGAATAAGTATGGGATTATTGTCCCTTGTTCTTGCCAATTTTCATGAGCTATTCTCATGGAAAATCTTTTCGAACCCCAAGTGTCTGATGTAGGAGAATCTTGGGTCCTTTCTAATCTTGCATCATCCAAAAACATTTGGTGTCCTGGTGAACTTTTGTTACCAGTTTTGTGTTTGTTTTCTATTCTTGGTCACTAGTTGGGTGATTGTTGGCTCGGTGGAGTTCTTTGGATTTTTAGAATGTGCAGATGTGATATGATGTTCATGGGGTCATTAGGAAGCTTGTCTTATGATCACAACTTGTTTGGAGTTATTGTGTTCGAGTTCTGATGGATTCTGTGACTGGATGTAAGAAGGAGTTTCTGGTTCCAAACAGTTTTCTGATATTATGTGATCGGTCAATCCATAGAGATGTTTGGCAGGAGCGATGAAAAGGGTTTGTTGTTGTTGATAGAGTCAAATTCTATGATCACACCTCTCGAGGTGGCATGGTTTAAGAGATCCTTTTGTTTCTCTTTCGGATTGTTGTTCTTCATGACACTGGTTTAGTGAGTTTACCAGTTGATTGATTGTGGTTGCGGTCGGTGTTTCTAATTGGTGGAACTGAATGGCGTGATTTCCTAGGTGGATCTATGTGTGACCGACTTGTTTGTTGGATAGGTCCTTGTGAAATTATTAAATATGGAATTTAATTAGGGTTTAGGATGACTGGGTCTAAAATGTTTCTTGGGATGTGTAATCATTTCTTGAGGCCAACCTATTGGTGCTTGTGTATTAATTTAGGGCTTGCGATTGTTTGGGTATCAAGGAAGAAGTCTAGAAGAGGGATGGGTAGTAGAGAAGCTGCTAGAGGATATCTCTGAGACTTAGGAAGATCTAGGAGTATGTATGAGTTGAGTTGTTTTTCTTTGTACTTGGCTGTAACCGGGAAGGCCTTACATCCTGACATGTATGAAGAAATTATGATTGATAAAGTTGTTATTTGGATACAAAACTTATTGTTCCTTATTATTTCTTGTTGTTTTCCACTGTGTTGACTCTTGTTGCAAGGATTTGACATCTCCTTTGGGTATTCTATGTCCTTGTCTGCATCAAATAAAATGTGTTTATTTAATATAGTGAATAGAATATACATTATTTAATGAACTTAATGGATAAATAATAGTATATATATAATTTAATTGATTTTAATTAATTAATGGAGAAATATGCATATAAGGATAATGAGAATATTATAATGCAAGGTATGGTATTTATAGTATGAAGGAGAAATGAAATAATGAATATAAATATTATAATGTAATGGGATATAAAATTATTAAAAAATGAATAAGGAAATCCACCCGATTTATAGAAAACTTAAGATCAATAAAAGAGGACAATTTTACATGTCTACACAAATAGAGAGAATTTGTAATGAAAATGATACTAGAAATTCCCTAACATAAAATCATTCAAATGTCGAAATGAATGCATTGATTTGTGGCTGTTCATTTTGAATTTGAAAATAGAGAGGGAAAGAATTGGTCACTTATCACTGCACTTGCTTGCCATATATTTCTCATTTCTACAATGGCTAGTTCATCAATTCATTCTTGTATTTGATTTTTTCCTTTTCTTATTTGTTTATTGACGATCCTTACACCAACTACTATATCTGTAGGTACCAATAGCAGTTGGAGTAAATGCATGTGATAGGATGCAAGGGAGAATGTGCATATTAGAGCGCATAAAGTTTATTATTATTTTTATTCTAATATAATGCACTAATAGTTGCAAGGATGTGTGGGAGAATGTGCATATGAGAGCACATAAAGTTTGCAATTGTTTTTTTATTGTAGCATACAATGCACCAACAATTGTGCATATTTGTACCTAAATAAAATATATTACGAGTTTGAGGCCATTGTATGTGGTGCTATTTATAAACATTAAAGTGATTTTTTGTATAAAAAATTAAGAAAATTTGTCCAACTTGGTGTGTATTATAAACATAAATATACCAATAGCTATTTACTTGTATTGTTCAACTATACATAATATAGTGAATGGTTATTGGTGCATGATGCAATTATGTATTGGGTAGTTTGTGTAGTAATTATTGGCTAACTAATGAAGTTTTTTGGGGGTTCAAGTGCCCGTGGAGTGTACGGTTATTGGAATGCATTCGATTACTAGTACTCTTCCCCCAATACATGTAGGAAACAAAAGTATTTCCTTAGAAATTTTTTTTGAAGGGAATCATGCTTATTGTAGACTCTACCATACAAAACCCCAAAAAATAGCAATTTTCTATTTATGCCTTTGATAAAATTTAAAATGTACAACTTTTTACTCTACAATTATTGTAACTCTCAAGGGATCTGTGCCTGTAGAGATATACCCAAAATCTTTAAACATAATATCCAAAAATAACAAAATTGTGAAGCCTTTATACAAGAATAACATTAGAGCTTCTAAAGAATGAGTTGTAGAGATTCCACTCAACCTTAGATGGTTGCTCTTTCTTTTTTAGTGTGTAGATCTAAATCAATCATTTCTTTTAAAGAAAAAAATTGCAATATTCAAACCATAGACCTCATTTGGAATTCCAATTGAGAAAGTGGTCGTAAAACTATCTTCACCTTTACTACACTGGGCATTTGGCTCAAATCTTGTAAAGAAATCTTATCATTTTGCTTTCTTTATATCAGCTCCTTAATCTTGTCCTTTGACCAAACTATCTTATCATCAAGAAATGGGGAGGGGAGCCCTAATTGGATTAGTTATTCAATGCAACCTTTAGTAACAATGAACTATATAAAAAGAAAATTTCACATACATAATGTAATAACCTAAATAGAAAATACATCATTGTTGAAGGGGTATAAAGACAAAAGCGCATTAAGGATGAATATATAAGATGCAACAAATTGTAAGAATACAACAAACCTTGTGAGGCATGCATGGTTATGGGTTAAATATAAGGGTTTATGAGAATCCATGATGAATGATCCGCAAATATTATACAAAGCAAGATAAAGGTGGGTGGATAGGGATTGAAGATAAGGAAATACAAACCCTAATCAAGATAGATTAATGAAACACAAGAAGGGCTAGATCGAAACCCTTCCTAATTTTGACATGAAAGATACATGCAATCATAAATATTACACCTAAAATAGTAAATATAAAAGTATTCATCCCACAAACAAACTGAGGGGTGTAAGATCAAATGATTTCACAAATTGTGTAAGGAAATAAAATCTTCACACGAATATATCCAGGTCTATTTATATGTAAACAAGAAATAATGAATGAACTAAATACATAAGTTGAGATGAAAACATAACACACACATATTCATAAATAAGCACAACAAATTTAACAAAGACGATTGGTCTACTAAGTTGCATAACTTGATGAAGAATATTTCACTACAAATTATGTTCTATGACTTGTCCAATGATTAAACTTGTATTAAACAACTCCTATTAATGCTTTTCATCCTAGATCATATTTGTAATCGTAGTTTTGGCCCTCATATATACAAATCTAAACATTTTCAACAAATTTAATTCAACTACATATTCTCACTAACCTAAATTCTTCACGATCATGTTTTCTTTAGGCCCCGTTTGTTTGGGGAATTGGAATTTGACTCAAAACCTTATTATCGCAAAACCAGGATATGATTTCTAATTCCACCTATTCAGTGGGAAGATGATGCCACTCATTTTGGTGTCTAAACCCCATTTTGCTTGACGAATCCAGAATTGCAATTTAGAGAAACAAACATCGGATTTGCAAAAACGGGAAGTGTCACTCCCAATTCCGCTAAACAAACGGGGCCTTAGTTATTTGAATATGTCGATATTGACAAGCACTATTATAATTTGAGATACCTAACTCCCCACTTATCATTAATATATTCTTATTAATGCAAATGTTACTATATATATATATATATAACTTAAATATTTTATGTTGAAAATAATGACTTGTTAGTAAAGAGTTAGCTTGCTTTAAAATTTAAATTTAGAAATTTAAGATAGAAAACTCTTTAACTATAATTTTAAACCAAATCTAAAAACAACATTTGCAGGTTTAACGTAAAATGGAAAAATTAAAAAATACAAATTAAATTTAGAACCTGTCCGATTCGAGCAAAGTCCCAACGGAAGCTAAATCACAGGGCCACCAAACAACAATGGGCTTCCTTGAAAATGTGAAGCAGAAATTGGTTCCCTTGAGTAATTTCGTAAAGAAGCAGGAGAATTACATTATCCATGCGCTCTTAACGGGTGTTTTTGTTTCCCTGGCCATAAGGTCATATGATCGTCAGCACCAGATTGATGCCATTGAGGAGGAGAGGGCATCCTTGGAGAAAGAGAATAAGGCCGTTAAGAAGAGCATGTGGACCCTAAAAGAAGGGCTTCTTCAAGAGGCTGCTGAACAGAATGATCACGATCTTATGTGTAGGCTCAAAGCTATTTTTGGTCAAACTAGTAAGTGCTACACAGCTTCTTATTCTTATTTCCTGCGGCGTTAATGAAGGTATGGAATGAACTGGGTACTTCAGCTACGTGGCGGAGTTTGTGGGTATTCTGTTTGCAATGGTGCTTCGAGTCTAGAAGCCCTTGAAAATCCTAAAATATTTTTAGTTAAAAAAAAGGAAAGGCAACTGCAGCTACAAATTCAACACTAATGTGCGCAAATTATATTTTACATATAAATGAAACACATGCATGATACTGGAAGAAGCATTGCATTTGATATTTTTTAGGTGTTTGATTTTGTTAATTCGGGTTTTTGGGATTACGTCAAAAGCTTAGTTGAGGTTCATCACTTCCGACATTCACCTGGGACTATTATGGCAAAGTTCTTTTAATAATATGATAGGCAGGTTTATTGCTGCATGTTCTATTTGTCTTTGAATATCCAAAGTTTCTTTAGAGGGACATATAATCTGATTTTGAGTTTGGGCTGGTGAAGTTCAGGGTTTAAATGCTAAAAGATGCTTATTAGGATGTTTGAGTTCAAAGCTCAGTCAGGAGGAATTCTGCCCCGGTGACAATGACGATTGCCAGAGGCCAGCTTGGCGACCTAGAGATTAAACCTTGTTATAGGAGGAATCACCCCTTTTTGTGAACATCAAAATCTCAATAGTCTCTCCAGTGCCTTGAAGCTGGGAGATGGCGGTACGTGGATGCCCCTTTGAAACAGAGTACAGGAAGCAAATTGAATTCGAATATATTTAGCAGGAGATGAGTTTACAGGTATCTGCATGGCGCCTCATCACTGAAGCTGATTTTTAATAACTTCAGTGCCTGTGAAAAAGGTTATAAAATTTTCAACCCATGTAGAGAAAGCTTGCATCACAGAGTCAGATGATGGCCACAGGTCTATCACTGGATGTCATTCTCAAGGTCGAGAAAATCATATACTAATCGATAGGAAAAACAGAAACTTGACCTTACCTGGAACCATATGCAACCCAGTGTTTCTCAACGGTGTGTAGTTTATGTAATTGCTTAAGGGTCTAGCAGTTGTTTGAACTTTGGATACGTTATCATATTGTGTCTCGTCAAATTTTGCATGTCCATTGTTTCTTTGTCTAAAAGTTTGAAGATACTTGATTATTTTATACTAATCTCAAACAAATCTCTATGTAAGCCATCACCATGATGACCAATTTTTATGAGTAATTGTCACCTTATCAACCTTTGACTCATGTGTTTTGCTGCTATTTACATGGCAAGGGATCCATAAAGCTTACAAGCCCCTCTAAGAATTTGTTAGCATGGAGAAGGAATGGTGATTGATTAGAAAACACCTCTTAGGGCTTTTCAGTGTTTCACCATAATTATCAAATCTGTCTGGATCCAGAATTTTTCGACCAGCCGGATTTGCCCGATTCACTCGAGACTTTTCAGTTTCTATAGAAATTGTACCAAATCTTTTTGAATATTCCAGATTTATGAGTTTTTCATTCTCCCAAATGAATCCATTTTTTGAATTTGGTAGCTTCCTTTTCACCCTTTAGCCTTTATTTCAATTGGCATAGTTTTTACTGCATGTGGTGCCTCATAAGTGGCACTTGTCTCACAATTATTATCAATGTGCTGTAATGAAATAACTTGCACAAAAGAGGAAGATAATTTTAATATATTCTACAAATACTTGATAATAATTGAGAATAACAAGCCACTTCAAGGTGGCAAACCTCCAAATATCTCCAATGAGAACACAATTCACAATCTGATCAAATAAGACTCACTACCTCCTACATCCTTATATCCCTATGGCCAATCCAACTTGGATTTTGGTTGCAGAGTGCGTCTCTTCATGTTAGATGAAGGTCACATTGGTGTTACAAGAAAGAACTATGATGCTCAACTGGCCTTATGCTTTAGGCAACTAATTAGGAGACACCTTTGATGCCTGGAGGTTGCTCGGAGTTGGAACATCATCAAGAATCTTCTAGGGGAACTAAACAGTTAGAAACTTGATTGATCCAAGCAAATAAACTATTTTGCAGCTGATCCAAAGAACGCTTAATCTTAATGTGCTGATTTTTCATCAGATTGGACATTGTTTACAGTGTAGAATTTCATTTTGTAACCATAGCCACACACAGTGGAGTTTGACTCTGAACTATGCACAGCTGGTTACATTGTTGTGTATGTATTTTACCTTGTTTAAGAAGAACTTTGTTTTCTATCTTGTTCCCACTCAATTTGTGATGGCCCTTCTACATCTATTTACATTTCAATTGCTTGTTCAGTTATATAACTTGCTGGTTTATTGGATAGATCCAAATGCTAGTTTGTGTAAATTACTAAATTGTCTTGTGAGCCACTCTCGACTCCAACACAGATCATTGGTAGAGGAATTGTTTCATCACCAGAGGTCAAAATCCAATCATCTCACTCTCATTGCATTGAAGGTTCCTATTGTGTTGTTTTGTGTCTGTAATGTACCAACGACACACCTCAACCGTACGGAACACTTCCACCGTACCAAATGACACACTTCCACCATATCGTACTGGTCAACACACTTCCACTGTACCAGCAACACACTTCCACCATACCTGTAGCACACTTCCACCGTACTAGTCTACACACTTCCACTGTACCTGTAGCACACTTCCACCGTACTAGTCTCCACACTTCCACCGTACCAGTTGCACACTTCTACCGTACCAGTCAACACGCTTCCACCGTACTAGTCGCACACTTCCACCGTACCAGTAGCACACTTTCCACTGCACTGGTCTGCACTCCGCACACCACAAACCACACGCTGCAATTCGACACCCAACCTTCGGCACTTGGTACTTGGCGACTGAATATTATACTCGATCTATTCAGAAATATGAGTGGCTATTATTATAATCCAAGGTAACACAATAGATCGTAGATCAGAGCATATGCAAACCACAAAAATGAAATGCTATCAATTGGAGACTTATATTCTTAGATTATATCCAAATGCACCAATTTGTCTTTGCAAGAAGACTTCACAAATTCGACAATGAAGTACAAAGTGAAATATCTAAAGCGATATCTGCAACGACAGACTATGGTGGCTACTAACCACTGAAACTGCGAATACAGACTAGGGAGGGTCTTTCACCTCCGAAACTGCAAACAACCAAACCACCTTCAGCCTCCAGCTTCCGACAATACAAAGAAGATTTCAAATACATTCCATGATGATTTACAATGCTTAACCATCTCCTTTTAAAGGCCTCCAAGAAGTGTCTAGAAAGTTACAATAGGTCATAGGCCGACATTATTTTATTGTTTTATTATTTTGGTCCCTTTTTTTAATAATTAAAAAAGTCTTTATGATATTCTATAAATTTTAGAACCACTTAATTAATTAGTTAATTAAGACACTTAATAGAAATTGGGGACATTACAGTCCTCTAGGCCCAAAGATTGCTTGCCCTCAAGCAATTCGCAAATTGTCCATCGTCTGACAAGCTCCAAGATCCCAAACCATGCGCAGACACTGATAGCGATATCTACTGAAATCTCCATGTTGCATCATGACCACGTGTGCATGCTCCTTAAACCTTCTGGATCCAATGTTATGCGAATCTCCAACAAGCTTCCACTGTTCTACTTTGATATAAACAACTTGCCCACAGTTGCCAAGCAAATCCTCATGATCCCTTGAAGTGTCTTTGTCGTATTCAACAAGTGTTGGTCCTTGATGCTAAGTCTCATATGATGATACATTATTCCTAATTTGCATCCCCAATGCGTTCTTTTCTTCAACCAACTGTAGAGATTGCTCATTCAAAGGAACATTGGTAGAGTCCTCATCTCCATGAAGCTCATCAATCACCATTGGCTTGACAAACTTTGTGCAAGCATCACCTTGATGGTTGTCTTGAAGATTTGGTTGCTCTCCATTTGAAGGGACAATTGATGATTCTTGCTTGTCTATATCCTCTTGTGTCTAAAGCAAGGTTGTGAGCATGCCTTCATCCTCCTTAGGGCTCATGGTGCCATGTAGCCTATCATCCTCATTGCCAATCTTATGTCTCAGATTTTTGTGGTAGTCTCTATTACTCTTAGAGCAGGATGGATACCTCATTCTCAAATCTATGTAGTCCTTGAGAGATATGTCCATCTGCCATCCACCATCAACCCAATCCTCCTTGGCTTGCTTTAGCAACTCAGGCAAATTGGTCATATGCATATCCTGTTGCTTGATCTTTGGAAGGAAAGTTGGCACCATCGGCCTTTTATTGGACCGATGTGAAGCTCCCTTCGTCCTTGCTTCTATCAAGTGATTAATCATCTTCTCCATCTGCTATTATCCTCTTGCTAGGGTCTCCCTGAGCTGTTGTTGACTTCTTGTCAACTCCCTCAAGAAGGTTGTCATATCCACAGGTGCATTTCCAATTCCATCACTAGGTGCCTTGATTCTCCTAACAGACTGGCAAGATCACCAGCTCTGATACCACTGTAATGTACCAACGACACACCTCAACCGTAGGGAATACTTCCACCATACTGAATGGCACACTTCCACCATACCGAATGGTACACCTCCACCATACTGGTCAACACACTTCCACCGTACTAGTTAGCACACTTCCACCGTAGCAGTCAACACACTTCCACCAATGACACGCTTCCACCTTACTAGTCTGCACACTTCCACCATACCAGTCAACACACTTCCACTGTACCCATAGCACACCTCCACCGTACTAGTCTGCACACTTCCACCGTACCAGTATGACACTTCTATCATACTAGTCAACACACTTCCACCGTACTAGTAGCACACTTCCACCGTACTAGTCTGCACTCTGCATGCCACATGCTGCAATTCGGCACCCTTCGACACTTAACACTCGACACCCTTCGACACCCAACCTTTGGCACTTGGTACGTGATGACTTAATATTATACTTGATCTATTCATAAATATGAATAGCTATTATTATAATCCAAGGTAACACAATAAATTGTAGATTAGAGCATATGCAAACCACATAAATGAAATGCTATCAATAGGAGACTTAAATTCTCAGATTATATCCAAATGCACAAATTTGTCTTCGCAAGAAGACTTCACAAATTTGACAATGAAGTACAAAATGAAATATTTGAAGTGTGCTACTGGTACGGTGGAAGTGTGCTACTAGTACGGTGGAAGTGTGTTGACTGGTATGATAGAAGTGTCATACTGGTACGGTGGAAGTGTGCAGACTAGTACGGTGGCTGCTAACCACCGAAACTGCAAACAACCAAACCACCTTCAGCCTCTAGCTTCCGGCAATACAAAGAAGAGTTCAAATACATTCCATGCTGATTTACAATCCTTAACCATCTCCTTTTAAAGGCCTCCAAGAAGGGTCTAGAATTTTACAATAGGTCATAGGCCAACATTATTTAATTGTTTTATTACTTTGGTCCCTTTATTTAATAATTAAATTAATTAATTAAATAAGTCCTTATGATATTATTTAAATTTTAGGACCACTTAATTAATTAAGTTAATTAAGACAATAAAAATTTGGGACATTATAGTGTCCATCGGTTCCCAATATCACAAAGAAGACAATCAAATGACAAGCAGGAAGAGCAATGACCAAAAGCCTAATGCTTGGGTCTACAAAGAAGCCCAGCTAAGGAGATTTCTAGAAGCTCATCCAGCAGAAGTTTAAGAGGAGTTCAATTAGGTTCCAAACATCCTCGAGTACTGTCAGTTCTCAAGTCCAGCACTAAAATCCATTCAAAGTGCAATTCAATCTTGCCTTTGTGGTGTTCCAAGGCATTTGATTGCAACAACTAGAGATTTATTGTGTGTTAATTGGCTCACAAATACTGAAAATATTGCCTTCATAGTGTGTAAGATGTTCAAACCAGCCCCCTCCATTTGTTGGAGTTTCACAAGCGAGGCGTGGACAAAAAATAGGATCCTGTTGAAACATGGTCAAAGTTTGTCATTGTTGTATTGATACCAATCATACAACAATGCATATTAGAAGTTCTAATTGTTGAGGCAAAAAAAGGATCAAACATTATTGTGTTCCATGAATTCTATGTATGCCCAAATATGAGCAAACAGGGCTTCACAAAATCTTGAACTATACTACATACAAGCTGCAATGGATTTTGGTGCCTTTTCAAAGCTTGTGGTGAGCCCAAGTACAATCATCCAATGTGGATCCAAACAATAATGAGAGTCCTCATGGAGCAAAATTGTAACTGGTATTAAAGGGGAATAAAAACAAATAAAAAAGAAGCTTCTCTGCATTTGTCCTTCAAGGAAAGTTAACAATATTTTATACTTTTGAGGATGCTTGAATGCAGGAAATAATCATGAAGCCTTTATGACAAAAGTCTGCAAATTAGAGAGATTGCTTGCTATTAGGCGGTGTACATCTAATTCAGGCTCTAAAAAGAATTTGAAGCTGCTCATAAAGGTTGGATTAACCAAAAGCGTGTACACTATGTTGTTAGATTGTTCTTAGGCAAGCTTCGTGATTGTGGGAAATCATTATTGAGAGAGGTCCAAGGAATGCAGATTCCTCCATTGACATGGATAACCTTAGGAGAGAAGATATTGCTGAAGTGGGATTGGATCAACTACATTTGGATATGTGCACTCAATTTTGCATAGGTTGTAATGATGAAGCATGAGAACTTAAAGGTGTGTACTCTACCTAAGTTGCCGGTTTGGATTCCGGTTCAAGATTCGGGTTCAAAATTTGTCCAAATTTTTTTGGGTTGGGTTCAGATTCATTTTTTTAAATATATATATATATATATATATATATATGCAGCAGCAAATAAGTTCATACACCACTATGCTAATAATAAAGCAACATAGCAAAATACACCAGCACACATATTATCGTTTTAGTCCAAATGACTAATAAAATGCGAAAATACACCACCATATCAATGTATTGGTTCAAAATTTAAAAACAACAATGTCAACATTACTAATCAGCCATCAATGATCAAATATCATAAAAAATATCAAACAAATCATCATCATTCTGCTGTTGCAGATTAGAAGCAACAAAAGTGCCACTAGCATCGGTACTGGCAATGTTAGGCTCAGCCTCTAGATCAGCCTCAACATCACTAGGTAGTTCATGATCACCATCATCAAGTGCAAGTGCATCAAAGTGGGCAATCGAATCTTCCAACTCTGCACACTCTGGTTCAACATCCCAATGCCTTGCCTCCCCTTTTTTGTAAGCATTTTCTTTGTGTGTTGTGAGCCTCAAGTTTGAATGCACAAAGACCAAGTTATCTGCCTTCTTAGAATTTAGTCTATTGCGTTTTATTGAGTGGATGAAGGAGTATGTGCTCCAGTTCCTCTCGGATAATGATCAACTAGCAACCTTTCAATATTTTCAATTTTGAAATTAGAGAGTTAAGAGTTTTGAATAAAAAAATTAAAAATATAAATTCAATATTCATCAACAAGAATTTAGAAATTAGAATCTTAAGAGTTAAGAACTTGTGATAAAATTTTGATGGCAATGGGTTGTAGGTGCTGGTACATTTGTCCATGGAAGTACCACCATTTATGAGCATCAACATTGCTCGTCTTCAAGAGCCTCATGACCACAATCGTTAGTGCTTGCGAAACTCATGAATTCAGACCTTACTTTAGGTTGTATGTGATCGGGAAAGAGTCTTTGAAGGGATGCCTTGTACCCGTGAGCAACTTCAGGATCTCTGTATGGGGCAACTCTAGTGGTACTCTCCCTGAGGACCGACTGACTATAGAACCTGAGGCTCAATGCAAAGGCAAGGAGATGCAAAGGGCTAGTCATTTTGTTCCATCTCTCTACCATGATTATTTGTAGTTCCTTGAAGAACTTTTCTTCAGGATCTTGCTCTCTCTCATTTATGATCTTTTTAATATCCTCAATCATGGAGTCTATGCCATCTTATACCTCACCCAAGCAAGGCCTATCCATGTCAGTGTGTCAGATCATGCTCAATATAAGCTTAGTGAACCTCAGGAGGTACTCAACACGATCCCACCATGAGTCATCTAGTATCATTGCCTTTATGGCAGCTGCCCTGGTACTATTAGATTGCCTCCATATGCTCCAATTAGCACTGATTACCATTCTAGACAATGCCTCTTTAACCTTCACAAGGCGTCTCAAAACAATAGTGTTGGAGGCAAAGCGGGTCTCAGCAACCTATTTTAAAATCAAAACAATAATAAATTAAAAATTAAAATCAAGATTAAAATGCCCATATCACAAATCGAAAGTTTACTAAACTAAACTTAAAGTCTAAATTTATAATACATATTTATATTTTTGAAATTATTTTAACTTACCTTTAAGAGCTCCAATTTCGAGAATTGTCTGAATATGGCTTGCGTCATACAGTGGTTTGTGACGAACATTTGGATCTCTTGTGCATCTTCATACATTTTTTGGATCCAACCAATTTTAGTGCCAATTTTTTGCAGCATTAAGTTGAGAGAGTGGATGACACAAGGTGTCCAAAAAATGTGTCTAAAGCGCTCCTCAACCAATAACCCGACAACCCTACAATTATTGGCATTGTTAGTTATTACTCGAACTACATTTTGATGGCCAACTTGCTCAATGGCCTAGATGAGAATGTTTGCAATGAAAGGACCATCCTTCACCTCCCCTTCACAATCCACAGCTTTCAGAAACATTGCACCTCTTGTTGACACTGCAATAACATTGACCAAAGGATGATTTCTCGCATCTTTCCATCCATCAGATACTATGGTCACACCTGTTTCGATCCATGAATCCTTGATGGGCTGCATGAGAAACCAGTTGAATAGCACTACTATTTCCAGGAAGCAGTCAAATGCCATAATGAAAAACTTGGTGAAGATAAGGCAAAATCAAAAAAAGGATGGATGAATTGCTTTCAAACCCGGCAACCATAGACAATTTGGCACGGTATATGACTTCCATTTTTAAGGGGTCTACATCACAAAGCGAAAAGAAAGAGAAACAAGAGGTCCCTGCAGGTGATGTGTCTAGAAATCTTTATAATGAATTTTCAGCGGCTAGTGACTAGCATGCAACTGATCCCATGGAGATTAAAAATCAGATTTACATTAAGGAAGATGTTGGGCACAAGACACTTCATGATGACTTCCAGATTGAGGAGAATGTTGGTACTTTCATCGCTCAAGAAGTTGTTATTAGTCATGATAACAATTCTGATTTCTATGACAGTGGTAAGTTATATTTGCATTAGCATGAGATGACAAAGATTTCACATGAGGATGATGTTAGTACTCAAGATTTGGGTACTAATTATACATTTTATGATGAAAATTCATGCTGTAGTGAGTCTGATTTTTCATATTAGACCTTAGAGAATGAATCAAAAATTTCATTTGTTGGTAATAGGTCCCAAGATCGTTCAGATGGACTTGTAGATACATTGGAAGTGGGAGTGTGTGAGGAGACTGTCATAACAACTTCCACTTTACCTGATGAGCCATTTGTTGAGTTGCTTAGCGACAGTACCTCGATTGTTGATTTGTGCGCTGATGATAGCTCACATGAAGCTACTTTTCATGAGGTGAGCAATGTAGATACGACCTCATATCACAACGCAGATTGTGTGTCAAAGAGCTTGCATGGGAGCCAGGAATTTCAAAGACATCATTTGGTTTGGAAACTGAAGGTTGATGACAGAATGATTGCCACAACCATAGAACACTTAGATGTTGCTCGTCAGTTGTTGGCTACCTATGGTTGGAGCAATCCTGTGACAGATGAGCACTATGATGGTAGTCTTTCCCTTACAGAGTTCCGTACACTTCGAAAAGCTATTAAAATAATGAAACAAAACTATTTACAATTATTAGCTGACAGAGACTATCTTCTCGAGTGGGGTTGCACTTGCTATGATGCGCTGAGGGGAAAGGAAGAGGAGGTAGATGAGCTCACCCATGAGTTGGGAGTGACTATGGATTCATTGGAGAGCACCCAGTTGGCTCTTTAGGAGTCACAGTCACAGTTAGAGAATCTTACCGTGGAGTTGAGTTTGGCACAACCTTCACCAGCTACAGACACAATATAGTCTTCTACAGTGATAGTTGGCGATGACCTTATACCCACGAGTTGTAGTGACGGATGTGTTGAGGATGTGGCTACATCCATCATAGATTCAGGTGTAGTAGTCTTAGTTGGGATGAGTATATTGGGTGAGAGTAGTAGAGAGCCTTTGGTTGCATCGGGTTCTCCCGAGGTCAGTACTATGTCAGATGATGCGGGATAGATTGTTGATAGCTCTTGTGTGGCGGTGGTGGATCCTCCAGAGAGTTGTGTTAGGAAAGGAAAGGTTCTTTTATAGTCCACAATACCGGCCATATGTTTTTGGGTCTACATATAGTGACAACAATATGGGACTACCCCGTACTCCTTGCGGGAGACACCTATCTGTGCTACAAATGAGGTGTACATACCCTACCCCTCTCATTGCAAAGAAATCCCACTGCACTGGAAGTCCAAAGGAAGACTGAGAAATGTCTGTGGAACTGGCTACCCCACACTGAACCTGTTACCCTACCCCCCAGTGGGATTTGAACTTGTGACCTCTCTTTCAAGAGTACAAGTTCTCCACCACTAGGCCAACTCAGGTTGTACATGACGCTAGGTTCTTTGTAGTGCATGACGCTACTCCATCTTCACAAGGGACTCGTAGAGTGTCATTTGGTTGGGAGTATGGCCCTCATGTAGATTTGTTTCCCTCCTCTGGAAGCAAATTTGTTACTTCATCCTATGTAGCTGATTTTGGACACCAGCTTGTTGTGTCGCAGAGTCAGAGTGGTCAGTTGAAGGTTGCAGAAGAACAGGGTGTTTCTGCCTCATACTGTTTTTACTGCACAAATTCGTTTAGTGAGTACCTGCTTGAGAGCCTGGAGTTTCAGAAGGGTCCATATGGAGTCATTGAAGATACTCTCATTCAAGACTCTCGCGACATTCAACATTTGGCGAGAGCAATTGTCGATACTTTGACTACAATGCTACCTCACAGAGATTTTGTGGTTGGGTTTGCAAAGGGTTACCAGAGGCCCTGCCCAATCAACTGTTCGGGGTCAGAGATTGGAGCCATCTTTTGATTCTTGAGTTGTTAGTGATGATCCATTGACAGAGATTGGAGCTTTTTACCGTAACTACATAGTGAGGAGCACTCATCATTTTTTTTTGATCCACATGTGGAGGACTTGATGATGCATCGATGTGGATTGGCTTCGGAGTCATACCATCCTCTGTGGGATGGATATTCACCATCTTCAGTAGATGGAGTTAGTAGCTGCAAGTTGGTGGGGAACTGCTTGCAGAGTCAGCACATCCAGGGTAGTCTAGCGGAGGATGGATTTCATATCCATGGAGGTCTGATAGAGTGTAGTATGGGATTCAGTGTAGCAGATGTTTCCAGATATTCTCACCTCCTTATGATGGATGAATGTGAGTTTCGGTTGCATTGGGACCCAGGTGGCGATAGGGTTAGCTCTGTGGTTAGGGTGGTACATGTTGGTTGGCTTCACCATTCCTGGTATGGAGCAGCTGAGGTCTGAGGTTGTTCATTTGGGCAAGTTTCTAATCAAGATTTGGGATCCAGGTATATTTGGTTGGTCACTCTCCAATGTGTTTTGGGGTCCTTCGTGTGCATCAGGGTTCCAATTTGGGTTCACTGGGGAGTACTGTAGTGTGTACATGTCGTGGATTATTGGCAATGTCATTCCTGATTCTCATGTACATTATTTATTTCAGATGCACAGTTTCAATGCGCAGAGATTGGACAAATGGGTTGTTCATTTTTGTGTAATGTCCCCATTTTTCAGCAGGTCATTGAAATGATGGTGCTAGGTCATTATGGCGATCCTCGTGGTCTGGCGAGGGGTTTAGAGGGTCATTGGTGTGAACTTACTATTTATAGTAAGTCAAGGG
>MU226817.1:432271-445139 GCA_018584345.1 Thuja plicata
AGATTTGCGGCCAGCAAGTTTGGAAGACTTTGAGGTAGTCTCACCTTGTTTGCCAACCATTATTAAGGTGCATTATTATTTTCAAAGCGTGGCATTCTAGGTGTGAAATTTGCTTAATGTAATTGCAATCAATTTTATATATGATGAAAATACAAAAGAAAGCGTTTATTGTCTATTGTTTCTTTAGAATTCAGTCTTTGCATTGTTATTTTTAAGAAGAGCCAGGCAGGCTCATTACATTTTGTGCAGTTTTGGTTATGCTGGTGCTACAGTTGTGTTTCAGTGTAGGACATTTCTCAGTCTTCCTTTGGACTTCTAGTGCAGTGGGATTTCTTTGCAATCGTGATTGCTTGGGGACAAGCAATCTTAGGGAGGGTGGACTGTAATGTCCCCATTTTTTTGAGCATCAGAGTTTGAGGGATTTATCTATAAATTGACCCTCGTAAGCTAGTATGGTGGATTAGAGGGTCCAGTTTGGGAGTTTTGGAGCTCTTCAGGTGGCCATTGTAAGGGTTTATCTCACCAGAGCCTTCATCTGCTCTGAGGCATTCACATTTAGAGGTTTTTGGTTCCGTTTTGAGGGACTTACTATTTATAGTAAGTCTGTGGATGTTAGAGAGGGACCCTTACTATTTTTAGTAAGGCAGATGGGTGCGTAGTGGATGCAGTGGTTGACTCCCTGGTTCAGATGGTTCATCAAAATAATGAGTATTTAATGAGTTATTAATATTTTAATGGCCTTAATGATGTTTAATTATTTAAGTTATATCATAAAGTTATAAATTGACTTATAATAAAGTGGGGACCATGTTGAGGGTAATGAATAATTACTACTCATTGAAAAAAGTACTCTTTATTAATGATATAATATAAGGTCAACAAATGCAAATATCGAAATCATTAAAGAGCCTTGCTATTGAAGATTTGTGGTGGAAATATTATAAAAAAGCCTTGGAGAAAAATCGTATTCATTAATGATTTGGTATTTGCTTTTGTTGTGTGGAGAGAATTGAAAAAAGGTTTCAGATATTGAGAGCTTGGAGAATGGAGAATTGAGAATTCTGCCAGGTCTATGCACTTTGAATTGGTTGCAAGATACCAGTGAATTGTGCAAATGCTTTGGCTTCATACAAAGGCCAAGATTGATTCAAATGTTAGCATAAATTGGTGATTAGAAGTTCCATTTCATTTCAGAATTGTTAGCAAGGGCAGAAGGCTTCACTTTATGCAGATCGCAGCCCATATATCGTTCAGCCTTTTAAGTTATTGCTGGCCGCAGGTCATATAGAGCAGTGGCAGACTGTTAGAGGACAACGTTTGGGGTTTGGGTGACTTGTTTTTGATTGATAGGTGCTTCTCATACATTTCCCAACTTAGGCGTCACTTCCTAGAGCATTTGTTTCATTGGTGTTGTCTATTGTGATCAACAATCAGCTTCCAAGTTTCAGCGTTATTGCATTCTATAATTAATAGATGCATGATCTAGTCATTGTAAATATTTGCAAATTAGTTGTTAGCAAATAAAAATACCTCGTGCTCAGTTGGCATAATTATTTCTTGAATTTGGTACATTGGAAAATTGTTTCAGAATTACTTTAATGCAAAGTTATTATCTTGCTTGACAATACTTTATAAAAATTCAAGGAATTGCATATTTATTTAAAAAATTCATCATATATATCATTTGCATAGCAAATTAGTAGACTGGTAGAGCAGAACCTGCAGGGGGTTCTTACAATGGTATCAGAGCTTGCATGCAAAGTGTTCAAAAATTGAAACAATTTAGTGTTTGTCAGAGTTAGAACCACAAGGGGTTCTTAAAGAGAAGATGCTGTGAAAGTAAGGGTGGCTTGAGAGGCTGCTAGACTGAATGCTTGCAATCTTATTGACCATGATGGCTGTGGTAGGTCTGCACTATATCAAGGTGTTGCCCTTTGTGTTTGTCCTTGATGACAAAAAGGGTATCCACGACTTCAGTTTACTGGTTCTTTAGTTAAGGTACAGGGTTACATTCCTACATATCAGTGGCACAGGTATATGCATGTTGTGCTATGTGCTATCTTCTTTCAATGTTGTGCTATCTTCTTCCACATCATTAAGAATGATCCGTATCAGCACTATTAGCATGGTGACTTCTATTTGACTCACTCATATGACATATAGTCACAATGGTAATATACAGAGTTCTATTTATCAGGTACAGGTGATCGGGTCATTTCTACATACTTATATTGCTCACAGGTTCAGTGGTATAAGGTATATGGTTACCCTATTGACCTGTTCGGTGGTATAAGGTATTTTGATGATATGTTGGCATATGACACACGCGATACATTCATTTGGTTGGTTAATACTTTATATTTGAATGAGTTTTTCATTCATGGGTGGCATATCATATGACTTTGATACTCATACACTAATAAGTGCTTATTGGGCATTATTGTTATCATCTTAGCAAGCACATTTGAATGTGCTTATATTTCTGCATTTGATTACATTGATACATGTATCACACAACACTTACTTGTGGTTGATATTTAAAGTGTTAACCAAGCACTTAATTCACATCTTATAATATCCTAAGGTTATCGGGTCCTATGTTAATTAAAAGCATACAATGTGCTTTCAGTATAACAACACATTTGTATTTATGATTATCCTCGAAACAATGGTAAAAAGGTATTTTATCGGGTCAAAGAGGCATTATGAATGGTAACAGGTCAATATGGTTTTGACGGTATGCAATGATGTGGCACTCATTGCTCATTGCTTGCACATGTGGACACTCCTTGTGTTGGTTTGATCTAGGTTATTCGCATGATGTGGCAAGTCATTATTTCGGACTTCATAAGGCATTTTTAATGAACAAAATGATTAGGGCAAAATAATTTGAGTTCACTTCATTTTTGAACCCTAGTTTTTGTTCGCCGCCATGGCTATTTGGGAAACAGTTACAGGAAAGTCTGCAGTTGGTTTCCTCATGTGGTTTTCGAGAATGGTAATGAAGGGGCTTTGAGGGTTTAAATGGTGGCTGGTTTTATTTGCAGATTCTTAGTGATTCACAGGTATTCTGTTTTGATTCACTCTCAACTTGTTTTGAACAGCTTTTGGAGGTAGAATCTTTGTCCGAAAACCGTTTATTTGTTTCAGATCTATTTTTGTTAGTTGCTTGATTATTTTGAAAAGGGTAATTACTTGAGAAACAGACAGTTTGTTTAAAGAAGATGAGAAGTTATCTGTTGAAATTACAATTATATGTTTCCCAGTTGTTACCCTAACTGGTATTGCTTCAGATATTTGTAACTAAAAGTTTTTATTTAGCAAAGGATTCTTGGTGGTGATATGAAAAACCTAATTAGGGTTTGGTACCCTACTTCGAGGGTAACCATTTTGAAGTCAGTTTTTTCACTAAGACTGAACAAAATATTTACAGACAGTTATTTTTTTTCTTCTGTACATACAAATTCATACATAATTATTTTCTCAAAAAAAAAAAGGAAAAATAAGTATGCATGAGTATATATGTAGGAGAAGAAAGAGGTGAAAGGTGACAGAGAGAAATTCATACACTGAGACTTTGGGCATACAGTGAGATTATCTTGTTGTTGTAAAAGAGAGTTGAAAAGATTTGTTTTTGAAAAAGATATTTGTTATACTGAGTGAACAATATCTTGAAGTTGAAAACATTGAATATCATTCTTGTATAACTCAGCAACTAGTAACTTGATAACTGCAAATCTAGAATGCAATTGTAAAGTTATTAGTCTTTAGACATATTTGATCCATTGAGAAACAGGGGTTGGTGCTCCTTGCAGTTGGCGCTGCTAAACTTATATGTACTGAGTTGGTGCTCTTTGAATTAAGAAAAGGATACAGGTTTGGAGTGGTTTTTCTGCCTCATGAGGGTTTTCCACTCGGCAAATACTTGTGTTATGTGATAATCTCCTTTGGCTCATTTGTCCCTCTGTTTGATTCATAGTTTGGTTGATTCAGTTCGTTCTGTTCATTTAGTTTCAGTAAAGTGCTCTGATACTTGAGTATAATCTGTTCCTTTAAATTTATAACATTACCGTGTTTCTGTCTATAAGTGTTCATGTGTTTCAAATTGCAAATCATGTCTCAGTAATGTTTAAAACAACAAAGTTAATCCAATGTCATTCATTATTTAATTGAATGATCATTTACATGCTTGGATAAATTTATGCCTTCTCTCAAGATGTATGTCTTATTGTTAATTTGAGGAGTTAATGTTATTTGTATGCATATTAATTTCAGAATCAGTTTTGCATTGTCAAGGTCACCTTATATTGTGTTTCAAGCAAAAATTTATAAAAATCTCCACTCTGATTCACCCCCCCTCAGAGTGAATCCACTTCCAACCCAAGGGCCTTTAAGAAGAGAAGATATCCACGGGGAAGGGAAACAAGCCCTTGAGAAGATGCTGTGAAAGCAAGGGTGATTTGAGAAGCCAGTAGATAAAATGCTTACATTCTAGTTGAGTTGAATGCTCTCTTTAACATAGTGTTCATAAAGTTTTTAAGAATTTAGTAAGCTAATTGAGTGCTTTTGAAGTATGTAATTTAGTGGGTATTTTTGCCAATAATTAGAAGATTCCAATACAATAACCACAGTGGCACCTTTATTCACATCACATAGCTCATAAACCCAATGCCAGAGAGACCAACTAATATCAGATGCTTTTATTATGTTTCTCCACTGGAAGTTTTTCTAATTTATATGATCTCAATTGTTATGTCACCCTTGCTTAATCCTTTTGACCATGAGGCCTGTAGAGGGTCAGCAATAGATCAAGGGCCTATGATATGATAGGACATCCATAGAGGGAAACAAAGCTCTCCAGAAGATGATGTGAAAGCAAGGGCAGCTTAAGAGGCTGCCAGAAAACAAATGCTTACAATTTTATTTTAGCTCAATACTCTGTTTGGTATAAGTGTTCATCATGTTTATTAGAATTTTATTAAGCTACTTATTGATGACATATTAAACTGAGTACTTTTAAGGTCTGTCATTTAGTGGGTGTTTTTGCCAATAAGTGGCGGATTCCACATCCAGAAACCATGATGGCACCTAATATTCATGTCAGAGAGATCATAAATAGTAAATACAATGCAATAGAGACTAGCCTGATATCAGATGCTTTCATTGCATTTGTTCTCTTTCCTTTTTAGTAATTTGTATGATTTTGATTGGAATATCACTCTTGCACAATCTTACAAATCATGAAACCTGCATAGGGTCAACACTAGCTCAAGGGCCTTTAACATGATAGGACATCCATAGGCAAGTGAAGGGATACAAATTCCTCCTGAAGATGCTGTGAAAGTAATGGTGGCCTGAGACGGTGCTAGACCAAATGTTTACAAACATTTGAGCTCAATGCTCTATTTGGCGTTTAGTGTTCAACACATTTATTAGAAATTTAAAAGTTACTTTGTTGGCGATTTATTAAGCTGAGTGCTTTTGAAGTCTGTCATTTAGGTGGCGTTTTTTCCAATAAATACTGGAGTCCAAATTCAATAACCAAAGTGGCACCTAATATTCACATCACATAGGTCATAAACCCAATGCCAGAGAGATCAACCCCTTTTATTGCATTTTTCCACTGGCCTTCTCAGTAATTTATGTGATCTCAATTGGAATGTCACTTCCACAATCTTATTGATCACGAGGCCCGCATAGGGTGAACACTAGACATCTTTAGGGAAGGGAAACAAAGCCCTCCAGAAGATGCTGTAAAAAATAAGGGCAACTTGAGATGGTGCTGGACTGAATGCTTACGAAACTAATTTGAGCTAAATTGTCTATCTAGCATAAGTGTTCATCATGTTTAATAGAAATTTAACAAGCTATGTGTTGGTGATTTAATAAGCTGAGTGCTTTAAAAGGTTTTAATTTAGTTGGTGTTTTTGCCAATAAGTACTGGATTCCAAATTCAATAACCACAGTGCCACCTAATATTCACTTCCCTTAGTTAATAAAAACAATCCCAGAGAGATCAGCTGTGTAGAAAATGCTTTTATAGTGTTTCTCCATTGTACTTAGTAATTTGTATGATCTCAATTGGAATGTCACCCTTGCTGAGCACCCAAATTATTGAGCTAATTCTCATTTGGCTGGCAAATGAAGACAAGTTGTATTGTATTGTTAGAAATAAATATTCAAGTACACAGAGGTTAATTTACTAATAAATATGCTTAGTATGTAAACCCTGGTTGCTACAACTGTTACGAGTAAAAACTGTCTGTTGGAGCTCTAAATTTTTGGCAAAATTTGGAGTCCTATATAGTGATAAACTCTAAAAAATGGCAACCTAAACTCCATGCCCAATAATTGATGATATGATGGAGCACATGAAATGGGATAAAAATATATATTACTTTTCAATTAAAAGTTGAGGGATTAAGCAAGGAAGCTCTGTGACAGGAACAATCAAAATTCTGTAAGCGAAGGTTTCAGAGATGCTGGAATTTCGACCTGTTGTAAAGATGATGTCGACAGAGAATGAAAACGATCAAACATTGAAAACCTAAAAGAGACTCAGTTCGGAAAATCAAATTTCCTATCTCCAGTAAAAATCTAATATTCATACCATCTGTTTTGGATTTTCGACCAAAGCCAAATCCGAAAGATAGGTAGTTATTAGTTAGTTTGTTGATTAGTTTTTTCAAAAGAAGTTTTTAAATTTTAACATAGGGTGGTGTCTCTTCACCCTAGAGGGGTGTGAAAACCATTCATCCAGATATATATGTGGTGTAAAATGTAAAGGTAAAAATCATCATCAACAATGTAAAAAACTTATTATTTTCTATTGCACTTTCTACAAGTGATCTATTGTACAAAAGACTTTATGAAGCATTAATATAAATTAGTATTTTCTCTAATTTGAAGTTATGGATTTGATTGCTCCCGATTGATTAGTCCTTTGTGATTTTATCTCTAGAAGATAAAGCTGTTTTAAAACTTTATGTTTGGAAATTATTCCCGTTATTTGGCAATTTGATCATTAGAATTATTAGGCACTATTAATTCTATCTTATTGGGCTCATTAAGCTTGGGTTAAATTCAATAGGACTGATTGTAGCATAATAAAATGATCAGTTGATAGGAGCATTTAGGTGGTGTTCTCTGCCTCACTTAGTTGTACATAGGATTAAAGAAGGAACTGTCTCTATTGCCCAATAGAAGAAAGGCATTGATCTATTATCCTTAAGTTAAAGTCCCTGTTCAAGAAAATTACAAGCAGAAAGTAGTCATCAGTATTTATTTCAAATCAAATAATACATTATTTTAAAACATTCTTTCAATAGAATTTTGTTAAATCATTCTCACAAAATTCAAATATTTAATAGTTGTGATATTCACAATTCGATCTATCTCAAGAATTCATTTGCCATCTTGAGAGATCACCCAACTTTAATGTATAATTATTATCTGCTATAAAAATCCTTAAGCCAAGAAGTTTGGTTGAGGTATAGGCCCGCCAATCTTTTCCATTTGATGAAGTGAAATTTCTTTATATTCTTGCTAGCATCCTTATGGCACCATTGAGAAAGTACAAATCAACCAATCCTCGCTCTTCTGAATTGATAGACGAAAACTCAGACAGCACCCATTTTTCCAACACTGGAATTCATTCAGCCTGCAACCCTTTGGCTACTTGTTGAATCTAATTGACACATGCACCTGCCATTAGATCATTAGTTTGAAAATTCCACAGAACACAAATTTCCATTTCCAATATTTACAGCAATTTTTTCCTTCGAAATCCTGTCTGTTTTAACTTTTAACTGATGAAGGGTGCAAGCTACAGACGTTGGAAAGGTTTAACAACTTTGTTTTTTTTGACAATACAAATTCCAAAACTGCTTTTGATATTAATGCCAAAGTTTTAGAATTATTAATTATACACTGCCCTTTTTTCACTTACATCCAAGACTAGGATTGGATGTGCTAATTATAGTTGGTGTTTTGGTTAGATTTCTACTATTTGCTCAAGGAGAAAATAAATTATGATGTATATCTGTCACTAACCATTATGGATTGAAACCAAATTAGTAGGGAAGGAACAAGAGAGAACAAATGCAATCATTTAGAATGATGTTCACTGGGTTTCAGATATGTGTCAGAGTATTAAATGCAGAAATAAAGCATGACTATTGATCTGTATTTCTCATATAAATTTATAATTTAAACTGTAAAGTCCACTTCCAAGGTTTTAAGTGAGGTTTATAACCAGAAACTCAGTATTCTGCATTCAATTACTCTCATGTGTATACAGATCAAATGATTTACTGGCCAGATTGAAGCGTATAGGTCTATTATTCTCTTAGTCAACTCATTTTAATGTTGCAATGTTTTTTCAGGTACTAATGAGGAAAGGAAGCCAGATTCTTCTGTGCCAAAGCCAAAATTTGTTATTTGAAGCACTCTAAAAATTTGATTGTTTTGGGAATATCGTCACTGTTAAAGATTTTCATCATAAGCATCAAGAATAACTCAGAACTAACTTTTTTCATGCCAATTTTTTATGGTTAGCAGAATTATTGTGCATTTTAGGTTCAATGACAGCTTGGCTGGTGTAACATCCATTGCTTGAAGGGCTTATATTGTTGCGTCAGAACAACTTGTAATTTTGTGGATTAGAACTACTATATAAATAGATAATCTGACTGATCATAGATTCTAGGCAGCATGAACAGTATTTTTTTTAATTTTTATAATTCATTTGACAACTGTTAGTAGGCTTTAATTGACATTTTCAGTTTGCTAATTCCTGTCTTGTGATATCACACTTCAACCCTAGTGATATCTCATGAAGTTGTATTTCTTGTTTCTCCAGTGAAGCTTGATTCTCATATGGAACGTGTCTGTCCCTAAAATTAGAATTGGAATAAATATTGGACTTCCTTCAAAGGTTATCTCATTGAAAAAAGACCATCTGCAGTAAAATTTTGAGAAAAAATTACCTTTTCAGAGTGGTATATTCAATTGCTACTGAATTGCATTTGACAGACATGAGAGAGTTTTGAAAGAAAATTCTTCGCTGAAGTGAATATATCAACTTGTAAAATGCTATGTCAAATTATGCGATTCTTAAGAGTTCCTGATTTTCTGAAATTTTTAACAAATTATCTCAGCTTACATATAAAAAAACAATAATTTATTTTAGCCAATGTGATTACTGAAGTTGGGCATGGTCTTCCAATAACTATAGATTGGAAGTACAATTATGTAGATTATTTCTGATATTCTTCCTCACAACATTCTGTTCAAGACAAGTGAAAATGCTTGCAAATTTCATTGATCCAAGCCAGCCTTGTGATTACATTACAGCACTCTATGTCAATAGCATCTTGGACCTTTGACTGATTTTTTCCTCTGGAGGATTTGCCTGTGTGATTTTCTCTCTTAAGCTTTTATTGACTCAAGGAATTTGCATAGTTACCAGGAACCTCCATTATAGGTACATTGACCTTGTACCTGTCCTTGTACTTACAATTTTTGGTGATTACATTTACATATAATATAGATATCTTTTTCATTTATGGGTACCCTGATTTGATTGGTGATTCTATCCTCTTTATGGGTACCGGATTACCCCGTATCCCTTGGTAACTGTGGGATTTTGTCATATTGGAGCACAGATGTTTTTGGAGTTTGATAACAATTTTTATTTGAATTTTGTGTAATCGATTTGATCTTTTTACTGATTTGCTTAGTTCAAGTACATTGTGATAGCTTATTTGTTATTTTATAAATTAGATTTGAAGTATTTTATATTTCTATTGTAATGCCAAATTTCTTTGATTGCGGGGGGAGAGAAAATTATGATTTGTTTAGGAAGTCTATTAGTTCAATGGCATCTGCAGATAACGTTAAATTACCCTTTTCTAGATTTATATGACATGTTCACTCATGACCACTGGCCTATAGCTTAAGCCGGAGCTGATACATTCAATGCTCGATTTTCAATCTTATGTTGACACAGAAGTAGGAGCATGATTTTGTAGAGGTCACATTTGATGTGTAGCCGTGAAGGGCTGTTTATAAGTCAGCAGTGGGATCATGCCTTGAAGCCACTCATATTAGGCTCAGTATAGGAAAACCAGTCCGTTAGTTTTTATTAGAAAAATTAAGGAAAAATGGTATGAGCAATAAAATTAGACATAGTGGGTGGATCTTGGTTGTCAGGTTTGGAACATCACCCTTGCTTTGGCAAATTTTGGACTTTCGAAGCTGGTTACTAACAGGTTTAACATCATTTTGTTCATGATGCTTCCCTTGCTTAGGCTATTGGCTATCAAGATTTTCTTGGTATAAAGAAATAGCTAAGGCTAGGCACATAAACTTGTCTTACCACTAAGGAAAGGCTATTCATATTGAGAAGATGTAAAGGGCAATGACCAAGCCTTGGGAGACTAGCTAACAAGACTTATGACAATGCTATCAATAGCTATAACTATAGTCTCGCCTTCGGTCTTAGTGCTAGGACAAACACAAAGTGGTGAAGAAGAGCAACAAGTGCGATAGCACTTGTTTCCAATACTCTAAAAGAGTTTGGAGATGGGCCACTTCCAAAGCCACCATGTTGGCTTGAACTTGAAGTCCTAGAACATTGGACATAACAATAACTTTAGTATAAATAAAAAATTGCTTATCACTTGAATTATTTACAAATAAAAAATTGCTTATCACTTGAATTATTTACAAATGAAACATTGTTTTTTAATAGTTAAAAGAATCTCCATTTAAAAAGTATGACAATCTAAACTTGAAGTCCTAGAACATTGGACATAACAATAACTTTAGTATAAATAAAAAATTGCTTATCACTTGAATTATTTACAAATGAAACATTGTTTTTTAATAGTTAAAAGAATCTCCATTTAAAAAGTATGACAGTCTAATTAACTTTTAGAGGAATTAGTGACGAGAGCTAATTTGAGTGAACTTTGTGGGAATTGTAGGCCCATCCTTAAAAGAACATTGTGCCAAGTAAAATACTCAAGTTGAAAGGACATTAAAAAACTCACTAGTCCATGACTAAGTGAACTAAGCTTTGGTTTAGAATCGCAACAATTGCTCAAGATTTCAAACTCCCAAATAAATTGAACATTTGTGGATAGGCAAGCTTTGGAAAAGGATACACTAGCAAGATTGGGCAAATGGCTCTTCAAATGGTGTAAAATCACCTATTCAATGCTTGAATAGAGGAATGAAGAGGCCATCTGATTGAATTTTTGAATCATAAGGAAAGTGGGTGAGAGCCAATTGTATCCTTTAAGTGGAGATTGTTGCAAAAAAGGGTGTCCATTACCATTTGCAATCCTCCCATTAAGGATAACCATATTGATAATTTATAAATTTGGATCAAGATGTTAGACTATTGAGGTTATGATGTCACTTTTGATTAAGAAAATGCCAAGAAGCCATGGGAATGCAAGTTCAAAGGGTTTTGTTAGCATGAAGTTTGTAAATTTAGCGAGTGTCATGCTTGTGATGCTTTAGAGCATTGTAGGGACGACCTAAAATTGAAGTGCAAGTGTCCAAATGAAGTAAATAATCATTTTGAATGAAAGTGTTGGTTTGTGTAGGCAACATTTTCAAATTCAACCTTAATGATTGTTGAAGTAGAAGTAGCAAAAATTTCAAAGTTGAGGTAAAGTCTGATTTTGGTGTTCCAAGGTTCTTTTTAAATCACAAATCTTCTATATTGGTGTTAGAGGATATAGGGAACACATATGCATGCCCATTTTTTACTATTCTAAGTATTAGAGTAGGGTTTTTTCTTTTTTCTTTTGTGGTTAAAGGCATATTGGAGTTGGGTTGGAGGTTACATTCGCCTTGGTGGTTATTATACTCATTGATATGGAATTGGAATTAATATTAGAAGAGCTTATACTCAAAAGTTTTCTTCCTTTTTCAGGGTTTCACTTGATGTATCTTATTAGTTGTGTGTGCTTATACTCTTGGTTCATGTTTTGAATTGCAATTAACAATGTTTATGTTATACTACCTATTCGAGGTGGATAGATTGTGTATTGAGGATTTGCATTGTAGTGGCCATTGGAAATGAGCAATGTGTGGCATAACTACTATATTTTATGGAAAAATCAAATAGCTATTGTGTTGCATTTGTAAAGCCTACAACATCTAGCATTTATTGAGAGGATTCTTGATCTTTGATCGATTAATTAAACTTGGTCTTGGGCTTGGGCCAAGACTGCGAAGATAAGGTCAACTTGGAAAAGATAACTTGAATAGTTTTGTTAAGTTTTTAGGATAGCTGCAAATGTAATAACACTATGTTGTATGTATTTTCCAAATGCAACAATCTCTCTTTCATTTATATTGGGAATGAGGATAGGAGAGACATGTCCCTGGGACATGTCTATTCATTATTATTTATAAGAAAGGACATGCCTCTTCCCATTAATTCTAATTTAATTAATCTTACAATGTTTCATGAATCAATTATTAATTAAGAATAATATAATAATATAATATTAAATATTAAATTTCATATGATTAATAATAATATAACATATATATTATATTATTATTAATCAACATATATTATATGTATTCTAATGATCATACGACTGAAGCTACAAACATTAACACTCTCTCTTAGCTAGGGAGAATGATCAAACAAAATGTGTAGTTGTCTCTCATATCAACACTTATGACCCTTACCATAGCTACACAAAACATCAACATTCCCTCTTAGTTAGGGAAGATAAAATTCATCAAAATACAATTCACAAAAGATCCATTACTTTTAAGAGAGAAGATATCACCTCATCGTGATATCAAGAGATATGGTCTGACCAAGAATATCAAGTCT
>MU226817.1:445189-466862 GCA_018584345.1 Thuja plicata
ATATGATATCAGAGATATGGTCTGACCAAGAATATCAAGTCTCATGATATTCACCATAACTCAAAAGTATTTTAGATATCACCTCAATATGATATCAGAGATATGGTCTGACCAAGAATATCAAGTCCCATGATATTCACCATAACTCAAAAAATATCGTATAGGTAATGTGCACTTACCATAAGAACATTCACATCATCTATTATGATCTGTTTCATCCATCTCAAGTTGTCTATCACAATAGAAGATGCCATCTATCATGATCTGTTTCAGCCATCACAAGATGTCTATCACAATAGAAGATGCCATCTATCATGATCTGTTTCAGCCATCACAAGATGTCTTTCACAATAGAAGATCAAGTTATTGTAAGATTGTCACCTTTCAACAACTTTAACAAATACAAGTGATAATCATTTGGAATTCGTCTCTTCCTCATGGTTTACACAGGGGGCAGATCCATTAAAAAATATGGAGTCACACACATGACATCCATCATGCCTCAGCGCAGAGGGTGAAAACAAGGGATTTCACCTCGAACTTCTCTCATAGAGAAGAACTCATTGAGCAAATATCAATCTGTTGATCATCCAATATTGCTTAAGATGAATTGTCAGACTCCCTCTGAGTGCGATATCAATCTTTTATCTCCTCGTCCAAACTTACCTCTGAAGAGTCAGACTCCCTCTGAATCTAATATCAATCTTCTTTTTCTTGCAAGAGCATCTCCAGAAAAGATCAAGACAAATAGCTCTTATAGTACGTATAGAAATACAGATGAGATAGAGACTATAATGAGTAGATAAATGTAATATTCAAAGATAATAAATACTTATCTGCGCATCAACATCCTTGACACAAGTTGCTTCAATGAAGGTCCATATACATAAAATCATAAAACACCTTCTAATTATCTCCCCACACTAAGCATGGTTCAAATGGAAATGTAACATTGGTTATTATTCTCCCCCCATAATGTACAATTCCCACTCTTATATCGTTGAACAATTCTCATGTCTTCTTATGAAATGAATTGATTTCTCCAAGAGAGGTGACACTATAACTAATTCTTTCTTTCTAGAAAGAGACAAACTTCCTTGAATACATTATTCTTTGTTAATGCTTGACCACAATCATAACAAATTAATATATCTTTTTAATGAAAGTCATTTTCAGGAATTTCACATAGACCTGTACACATTCCGTCATAAATTTTGAATCCAAAAATTTCTCGCTAATCGCTTAGGTGATATTCTCTAAAATTATTTTTTCTCCAACATATCCAAAATTTAGCAAAATCCAATGGTGGATTTGTGAGATATGGTCATTTTACTTAGACTTTATTTTCTGAGACAGTCACACATTCACCATCAACAAATTGCTCTCTTACATTTGCAGTCTAGCTCCGATACCATGTTAAGTTTTTAGGATAGCTGCAAATGTAATAATAGTCTATGTTGTATGTATTTTCCAAATGCAACAATCTCTCTTTCATTTATATTGGGAATGAGGATAGGAAAGACATGTCCCTGGGACATGTCTATTCATTATTATTTATAAGAAAGGACATGCCTCTTCCCATTAATTATAATTTAATTAATCTTACAATGTTTCATGAATCAATAATTAAGAATAATATAATAATTTAATATTAAATATTAAATTTCATATGATTAATAATAATATAACATATATATTATATTATTATTAATCAACATATATTATATGTATTCTAATGGTCATACGACTGAAGCTACAAACATTAACAAGTTTTAATGCCTCGTAATAAATAATTAGGAATAGGGGAGATAGTGTGAATGTCCCATAAAAAATATCATGGGATGAGATAGACTTGAAAAGACCTCTTGAATATTTTGAATGCCTCGTCTAAAAAACTTGAGGAATGTATCCAATTACCTTAGTGAGTAGAACACCATGTGATGTAATAATTAGATAGCACCAAGGTAGATGTTAATTCATAGAAAGCCCAATATAGTAATTTTAGTTTGTTGATTGGTTAATTTTTTTTTTGATAGGTAACATATATTTTTATTGATATTAGAAGAGGGATTACATTATATAGCCAATATACACAGTTGGCTACCGCATTACATGCATATTTTTTTTAAAACCAGACCACCTATTCTGATATACTTTTCCTTACAAAAAGAGGCCTTAACGCCCACACAGGAGATAACGATTTACATACAATCAACCATACAAAAAAATACATTAAAACATTACAATCTCGGCATCCTCCTGCTTCACTAGCCCTTAGCGCCTATTCTTTGAACCAGTTTGTTGCCCCTTCCCTCGAAAAGTTGGGAATGGCATTATCATCCTTCACTGATCTGGGTACAGTGGGGCTGTCATCCCGTGAGCTTCCTCCTCCGCTCGTGCCCTCCATTTTCAGTGCCTTCTTTCCAGTTTGATGGCGTATTGAATGCCCTGGTGTTGTAACGCTCTTGCGTGAAGTTGATTTCATGAAGCTCCTTCGCTCACTCTTCCACACCTTCTCCTGCAGAAATGCAATGATTTTCTTCCAGCCCTTATCTGCCCTTGGTAAGTGAACGCCTTGTGGGTTTGAAGCTAACCAGATCACTAATGGCTGCACCGAATTGTCCCCGCCTCCAATGAGCCTCCACGGCTCGGGTCCCATCTCCAAACCCTTACCCAGCATCGCCCTGTCAACGATGTCTTCGAAGCCCAACAACCATTGAGAGTCAACACACTCCGCCACCACACTGCGAACCTCCTCCTTTGTCTCTCCTACCGATAATGCTAGTGCAACGAAAAGGGAGGCCACGTCCAGGTTGGAGCGACATCTCCAATAGGAATCCAGGTATTCCATTCCAAACATCTGCTGCAGACCTTCCATAAAATCGTCATCAAACATGAATATATTCTTCAGTCGTCTTGGTGTTACCTTTCCTTCGTAGGCTTGCGCTCGGCTATCAGACTCCAACGCAAAATTGGCCTCCATATCTTCACTGCACTCAATTCTGCAGGGCTTGCTCACATTCCCCTATTTTTTATTAATCTTGCAAACAATTTGGAAGGCCTATTGCGGATAGTGTCTATTAATGAGTGCAATAAATCACATGCACTGACATGATGTGAGCGCCATCGGGTTTAATGCCGATTGATTCTCCTTGTACTTCCCATAAGGTGAAATAAGTGGGGTGTTTTAATCCTCTTTATTCAAATTCAAGACTCCTCATCTCTTCATAAATTTCAAATTGGGGTCCCAAAGTTGCATTCGCTCCCATGTTAGCCAACATATCAGCCACCTTGTTTGCTTCTTGGTATACATGGGTAACTTTGAAATCTTCAAAGTCTTGTAACAAACATCTTATCTGCTTGATATACTTATCAAGGTGCCAAGCATCCATCTTACCCTTTGATATTCCATTTATTATTATCTCTGAGTCACCTTCCAGATGTACTCTATGAATTTCCAATTTGATGCCTAAGGCCAAAGCCTCCCTGGCCGCTACACATTCAGCCACATTGTTTGTGTCATCTTTTAGACGTTTGGCCTTAAAGGCCAGAATGTTGCCTTGATGGTCTCTTGCAACACATCCACATCCAGAGATCCCAAGGTTTCCCCGAGCAGCACCGTCAACGTTGATTTTCACCCATCCTTCCTCTAGTGTTTGCCAAACAACCGTTTTTATTTTCGGAGTTGGATTATCCCTACAAGGCCCATTAGCAGGCCTGTTGATTGGTTAATTTGATCAAATAAAAAAACTTAAATATTATTGTAGTACGTAATAAAGTGATATTGTAATTAGTAGTAGTTATGCTTTGTTGGGAGTGGGTAGTTAGAAAGCGAGGGGATGCGTCCATTGGTTGTCCCAACCAAATGACCTTTATATAAGAACTTTGGTATATGGTTGTGATGTCTGATGTTTTTGGTAATAAAGAAATAATAACATTTCCTCACCACCTTGGCATTCTGGTATTCTGTGTATTATGTTATTATTGGTAATAAATGTCTTATTGGTACTATTGAATCCATGCTGTATTATTCTGTATATTGTGCATTAATAACCATTCTACATTTTGGCATCGTTGCCTAAGTCCGGACCTGGAGGTCGTCGACTAGGAAGGATGGAGTAATGGGAAGACCCCTATACAGATAGTCACAGAGAAGAGGAGGAAATAACAAGAGAAGATCAGGTGACACGAGATTTGGTGGTAGCCTGGGAGGTTTTAGTCAACTAGTACATGCAAAGGAAAGCCCGAGAGAGAGTGGTTCTAGAAAGAACAATACGGGATGAACTTCCAGTACCACCAGTGGTGTATGATCTACTTGGACAAATTCCTCGACTATTGGCTAGAAATTTGGTACACTAAAATAATTCATGCCCCTACTTCCAAATAAGTATCCCAAGCGTAGGCCAGAAGAAGAAACTGAAGAAGTCGCCTTACGAATTCTTGGTCTGCATCAACAAGGAGAAAGACATCGCCGCTTAAGAGGATTGGGGAACCAACCTCTAAGTGAAAGACAAATTGAGGAAAGGCTGATTGAAAACACAATAGAAGGTATAGCCAATTTGGCTATCTCAGAAGCATCAGGAAGGCAGGAAGGGTGGGAGAATCCTGAAACCCCCACACGAAGAGAGCACCGACAGGAACAAAGCTCCGGCCTGATAGAGGAATCACAAGGGGGAGGAGAGATCACTAGCTCAGTGTGGAGCATCCCCGCAGGAGGAAGTGTCCCAGTAGGAGGGAGCATCTCAACAGGAGGGAGCATCCTGGCAGGAGGGAAGAGCAGAAGGAGAATGACATTAGTCAAACAAAAACTCCCTAGATCTACTGGAGAAGGATCGAAGGACCCTGCTTGTCATTGTAAAATGTGTATCACTATATGGTAGGCCAATGGAGAAAATGATGTGGATGAATGGTTAAAATCCTTCCCTGCCAAACTAAGAGGTATAGCTACTAATTGGTATACAGACTTGGACGCTGCAAAGAAAACCACATGGAAGGACCTCCGTACCGCTTTCGAGGAGGAATTCAGACTCCTACATGATGACGACGAGGTAGTCACAGAAATTTATAAAACTAGGCAAGGGAAAAATGAATCAGTAAGGGGTTATAGTAGGAGACTCAAGGAATGGATAGGGAAGTTGGACAACAAACCTGCTGACGGATTAAAAAAAGGCGGTTCATTGAAGGGCTAACCCCGTCCTTAAAATGAAAAATGAAGATAGTACCACCATCATCCTTTGGAGAGGCATGCACCTAGGAAATGGACATAGAAAGTGAGAACAAAACCTCCAAAGCTAAGAGACAGGGAAGTAGAAGTGAGAGTTTAGAGGAGAGCGGGGATGAATCCAAGACCATCCAAGCTTTGAGAAAGAACATGATGCGGCTAATGAAGGAAGTAACATGAAGTAAGGAAGAAAAAAGAGAGGGGAGGGAACTTTGGTGTACAGATTGTGAAAAGGAAGGACATACAAAAGGAACATGCCCGCGCAAAGTCTTCTGCGACATCTGTTGGGTGTTAGGCCACATAATCAAAGACTGCCCCTACAATCTAAAGGCACGGAATGCACAAGTATTCTTCACCCAAGGAGAACAATCCACACCACCCTCCAATCCTCCATGTAACACAAATACATAAGCTTCACCTAGATGGTATAGGAACAATAGAAGGGGAAGCAACAACAATAGAAATAACAACACACCCCGGAGAGCAATCTAGTACGATTCTAAAGGCAGATCCATGATTCAATGTAGGCGATGCAACGAATGTGGACACTTTGCACGAGATTGCCAGAAGGGTGGAGGACAGAATGAAGGGATGTTGTGTAAATGGTGTGGGTCTGGTAATCATGAGGATGCCAATTGCCCTAGGCAAAAGGGGGTGAATAGGCTCGACATTGCAGAGCCTAAGAATGAAGTATTAACCATCACAAGAATGTAGGCCATGCAACTTGCATACTCGGATATAGCTGCAGAGAGAGAAAGATTCCAAGAAGCTAGAAAGGACATTAGAAATAACATAGTAGAGGAAGGGAGAGTAAGTACGACTAAACCCCCAAACAACCGACCAATACCAAAAATCATGAAACAAGTACTAGAGACCACCATTCTGGTGAAAATTGTGGATCTATTAGAAACACTACCTCAGCTATGATTAGCAATATCACAAGGAATAAGAAGCGAAGAGGTAACCTCTAAAGGGGAAGAGAAAGAGGAAGCACAAGTAGAAAAGACCAATACCCTATTCACCATAGGAACGGGGAGGACACCTGCGGCAGTCAAAATGGAGATAATTGGATGTAAACTATCAAATACTATTGTGGACGGAGGGTCTAGTGTGAATGTCATATCGAAGGAGACTTGGAGGGCACTAGGGAAACCCACACTCTGGCCACTCACATTTCAATTGGTAGGGGCAGATCAACATGGAATCAAGCCAATAGGAACCTTGATGGGGTAAAAGGTAATGATTGGTACACAACAGTTTCTCCTCGACTTTGTGGTGATTACTCTAGAGAAGAAAGGGTAAGATGTGTTATTGGGGAGAGGTTAGCTGGTCACAGCGAAGGCCACCCATAATTGGAAAACAATACCCTACCCATAGAGGTGGATGGGAGAAAATACACAATAGATCTAAGGAACCAGTGTGTAAGTGAGGATCTCGCATCCGATTCAGAGGGAGAAGACCAGGAAGGAGTGGAACTAGATGAATAAGGAGTGCTCCAGCTGGGGGAGTGCTCAGAAGATGAAACATGCTAACCTCAATGACCTATTTTACTGGTAGATGGGAGACTATGAGGTATTCCAGCCATAATGCAATATGTTGCAAATTCAAGAAGCAAAATCAGAAGAGAGTTATCCGGAAGGTTATAAGGAATACAAGGAGGGTACGACAACCCTCAACGACAAACCAACACATATATTTGATATAAAAGTAGAATACAAGGAGGCCAAATTGCAAACAATAAACCTGGGTGAGAAGGACAAACCCAAGGAGATCCTCATACGAGATGATTGGGACCCAGTATTGAAGGAAACAACTTTTAAGATCTTTCTTGAATCTGAGGATGTATTCGCGTGGACATACAAGGACTTGAAAGGAGTACCACTGGAGTTGTGTGTCCATCGAATACCGTTGATACCAGGAGCAAGACCGGTGTGTAGGCGACCTTACCGGATGAACAAGAACTATGCAACCAAGGTACATGAAGAAATCACAAAAATCTCGAAGGAGGAATCATATTCAAAGTACAAACCAGTGAGTGGGTATCCTCTATAGTCATATCATTGAAGAAGGATGGGAACCAAATCTGGATATGTGTGGAATTTAGATGCTTGAATGCAGTAACTATAAAATACCCCTTTCCAATTCCTTTTACTGATAGTATCCTAGAAGAGGTAGCCGACCATGAAATATACTCCTTCATGGATGGGTTTACAGGCTATAACCAAATCAACATTGCTAAGGAGGATAAGCTGAAAACCATATTTGTAGTTGAAGATGAGGTGTATGCTTATAAAAGAATGCCCTTTGGACTGTGCAATGCACTAGCCACCTTTCAAAGAATCATACTGCATATCTTTCATGGGATGTCTGTAGGGAATTTCAAAGCCTTCCTGGATGACTGGTCAGTTTATAGCACAAAGGAGCACCGCCTCAAGATCATTAGAGAATGCTTGGATCGATGCCAAAGGGCCAGACTAGCCTTGAATCCTAAGAAATGCAGATTTATGGTTCCACAAGGAAGACTCCTTAGCCATATAGTATGCAAGGAAGGATTGAAAATAGATCCTGACAAGATAAGGGTAATTTTGGATATGGAAGCTCCATTAGATGTAACTGGTGTGAAGTCCTTGGGGAATGTGGGGTACTACAAAAGATTCATAAAAGGATTTGTGGGAGTATCTCTATCCTTAGAAAAACTAACCAGAAAAGGAGAACGATTTTGTTGGGAGAAGGAACAAGAGGAGGCTTTCCAGGAACTAAAGGAAAGACTAGTAGGTGCTCCAACCCTCATATACCCTAACTGGGACAAAGAATTCCATGTCCATGTGGATGCTTCTAATTATGCAATAGGTGCCACCTTGGCAAAAATTAGGAAGGAAGGAATGGATCATCTAGTGTACTTCGCAACCAGGCTACTATCAAAAGTAGAGCGGAATTACAATACCACTGAAAGAGAAGCACTAGGTATGGTTTATGCAGTTCAGATTTTTAGACATTATTTATTAGCTACTCCCTTTAAATTTTTTGTTGATCATCAAGAACTCATGTACCTCGTGATTAAGCCTTTGATCCATGGGAGAGTAAGCAGATGGCTAATCCTCCTGCAAGAATTTACTTTTAAAATCATAGTTTGACCAGGTAAAATTCATGTAATTGCAGATCAATTATCAAGAATCAAGTCGAGGGAAGCCCCTGTAAGTGGAATAAATGAGGATTTCCTTGATGCCCACTTATTTCAAATTGCCATACTACCATAGTGGTATGAAGGGATAGGGCAGTACCTAACAAATGCTACCTTTCCCAAAGAAATGCCAGTAGTAGAGAGAAGAAAAATTGCACTCAAGAGTGAGACATTCCAGTCGATAGAGGGACTGTTGTACAAGATGAGGCCAGATGAGGTTTTAAGGAGATGTGTGATGGAGGAAGAAATTTTGGAAGTCCTGAGAGAATCCCATGAAGGGTTGGCAGAGGACCATATGGGGTCTAATGCAATAGCTTGAAAGGTGTTGTTGGCTGGACTCTGGTGGCACACAGTGTATGCAGATGCTCGAGAATGGGTCATGAGCTGTGATACTGATGCAGGAGCATCTTGGGTCCTTGGCAATCCTGCTCAACCAAAAATATATTTTCTGCATTTCTTAGTTTGTTCACTGTTGCTTGGCTTCTGTTGCTTGGCATGCTTGCCGAGTTGCTCGGTCATGTTTGTTGTTGTTACTTGCCTCTTCTTTGGCCGAGTGCTCTGTTTCTTAGTCATGCCCTTGCCGAGTTGGTTTATTTTTGGAGTTAGAGCTGTGGCCGACTTCTTCATTTAATTTTCATGGTTGGATTTATTTGGGATCTATCTTGGGATCCGTGTGGACCTAAATCTGGGTCTCTCCTTTGGGTTTTGAGCGCTGACTTCCTTGTTGGTCTCTTGTATATATTCTTTTGTATGTTCTTAGTTTGGTAGCAAGTCTTAGAGAAAGAATGCAAATGTTAAAATATTGAAGATCTGAGATCTCTGTTGTTAGAAGATTGAATTGTAATACATTTCTTTGTATATGGCCGTAACCAAGAAGGCCTTACATCCTGGCATGTATTAAGTTTTATGATTTAATAAATACAGATCTTTGTATTTCTCTTCTCCCACTGTGTGTTGTGTTATTTCTGCATTGTATCTGCAAGTTGGATGGTTTTGGGTGTGCCCTAGGCCCCGTCTCCAACCTCCTTGTGTCAGGTGGTATTAGAGCGAGTTGAGATCCGTGGCTCCTTGTAAACTCTAAATATATTTGTTGTAGGGTGGCAGGTTGCGATCTGACCTACAATTGCAGAGAGTTTCAAGATGGTTCATGGGAGAGGAAATACTGATCAAGGTCTAGCTGACATGCTTAGACAAATGGCTGCAAGATTGGAAGCTATTGAGACAGCCCAATGTAGAGGAAGACATCTTGAAGATGTTAGTGATGATGAATTTGAAGAGATTCAAGGTGAAGTTGCACTTGCACCTGTAATGGACCAGGAAGAAGAGAGATTCCTGAGAGCCTTGACAAGTTTGAAATCCACACCTCAGTTTAATCCTCCTGAGTATAGTGGAAAGTTAGATTTTGATGAATTGATTGACTGGATCACTGAGATGGAAAAATATTTTGAACATGAGAATGTTGCAGAAGATAAAAAGGTGAAGATTGCAAGCACAAAGTTGAAAGGTCATGCATCCTTATGGTGGGAACACCTGTAATTGGACAAAAAGAAGAAAGGTAAAGACAAGATCAAGGTATGGGATAAGATGGTTAACAAATTGAAAGGCAAATTTCTACCTTGTGATTATCAGATTAACCTAATCCGGTGAATGCAAAGTTTGAAGCAGAAGGACAAATCAGTCAAAGACTATACTGAGGAATTATACAGATTAGACATCAGATCTGGACATGTTGAAGATGAAGTGGAAAGAGTTGCAAGATACTTGAATGGCTTGAGAAGTTCCATACAAGATGAAATCAGTTTGGTCAAAATGGAAGGTATTGAAGAGGCATATCAATTTGACCTAAAAGATGAAGAAAAGTTGAACAGAAGATATGAACAAAGACAAAGATGCAGAGGTGGTAGATTCCCTAGAGGAAGAGGTAGATCTCATGGTGAAAATAGTAGATTTGAACCAGACAAGTCAAATACAGACACTAGTCAAGACAAAGGAAAAACTGAATGGAAAGGTGGAAATTCATACCGAGGAAGAGGCAATTATTCCAGAGGTGGATATAGCAGAAGAGGGTTCCAAGTAACTTGCTACAATTGTGGTGAAGAAGGACATAAATGCTTTGAGTGTACACACACAAGAAAGAAAGGTGGTAGCAGTAGCAGAAATGCATTAATCCAAGAGGAGACATCCAATGAAACCGAAAGTAACCTCATGATCAGAAGGATACTATGGAGTGAGAAAGATAAGCAGGATCCTGTCAGGAAAAGTTTGTTCAAAACCAGATGTAGAGTTGCTGACAAGGTTTGGAAAGTCATTGTTGATAGTGGAAGCTCAGAGAATCTGGCATCTGAAGATATGGTTACCAAGTTGCAGTTGGAAAGGATGAAGAATCCAAAGCCCTATTAGATCTCATGGACCAAAGATGAGAACACATTAATGGTGAGTGAACAATGTTTTGTGAATCTGAAAATTGGAAAATACTATGATAAGGTGTTATGTGATATAATGCCAATGGATTGTTGTCATATATTTTTGGGTAGACCTTGGCAGTATGATAGACATGCTATACATGATGGAAGGTTGAATAGATATTCTATTTGGGTTGATGGAAAGAAGCAAATTTTGTTGCCTTTGATTAAAGAATCTGCTGATGAGTTGTGTACATCTGTGAGAGTTTGTCTGATGGAAGGTAGACAGCTTGTTAAAGATCTGAAAAGAAATGATATATGTTATGCTTTGATTCCTAACAAACCAAGTAAGAATGCAGAAGATGACATGCGTGCAGAAGTTGAGAAGTTGCTGACTGAATACAAAGAAATCATTTCAGATAATGTACCTGATGGTTTGCCACCAAACAGAGATATCATTCACTGTATAGATCTGATTCCTGGAGCTAGTTTACCAAATACAGCACCACATAGGTTAACACCTACCAAGAATGAAGAGCTTAATCGAAAAGTTCATGAGTTGTTGAACAAAGGCTTAATCAGAGAAAGTTTGAGTCCATGTGCAGTACATGTTGTGTTAGAACCTAAAAAGAATGGAGAATGGAGAATGTGCACTGATTCCAGAACAATAAACAAGATCACAGTGAAGTATAGGTTTCCTATACCAAGAATGGATTGTTTGAGTGGAGCTAAGTATTTTACCAAAATTGATTTAAAAAGTGGATATCATCAGATCAAAATCAGAGAAGGTGATGAATGGAAGACTGCTTTCAAGACAAAGGAAGGTTTGTATGAGTGGTTGGTTATGCCTTTTGGTTTAACTAATGCACCCAATACATTTATGAGGTTGATGAATGAAGTTCTGAAGAAATTCTTGAATAAATGTGTGATTGTATATTTGGATCATACTCTGATATTCAGTAAGACTAGATAAGAACATTTGATGCATATAAAAGAAGTATTGTAGAGATTGAAAGAAGAAAAGTTGCTGATAAATTTGAAGAAATGTTCCTTCATGAAAGAAGAGCTTGTGTATTTGGGTTTTGTAATTTCAGCTGATGGTTTGAAGATGGATCCAGAAAAGGTTGAAGCTATATTGAGTTGGCCTACACCTAAAAATTTCACTAAGGTAAGATCATTTCATGGATTGGCAAGTTTTTACAGGATGTTTATCATAAATTTCAGTTCTATTTGTAATGCTATGACTGAAACAATGAGAGGAGACAAAAGAGAGTTCAAATGGACACATGGAGCTGATAAGAGTTTTGAAGCTTTAAAGTTGAAAGTTGTTGAATTACCTGTGTTGACATTACCTGATTTCAATAAAGTATTTCAAGTTGACTATGATGCAAGTGGAAGTGCAATTGGAGTTGTATTAACTCAAGAAGGTAAACTTTTTGCTTTCTTTAGTGAAAAGTTGAATGATGCAAAGAGAAAATATTTTGTCTATGATCAAGAGTTCTATGCTATTTTCCAAGCTATGAAGAAATGAAGACATTACTTGATGCCAAATGAATTTGTGTTGCATACTGATCATAAGGCTTTATAGTATTTGGGTAGTCAGAATAAGTTGAATCAGAGACATATGAAATGGGTTAAATATTTGCAGAACTTTACATTTGTGATTAAGCATAAGAGCGGAGTTTCTAACAGATTTGCTGATGCATTGAGTAGAAGAAGATCTTTGTTGACTGAAATGAGAGTTGAAGTTGTTGGATTTGATGACATGCAGAATTTGTATGAAAATGATCCCAATTTTTTCAGAGCAGTGGAGAATGTGCAGAGCACCTAATACAAATCAATCAAGTAAGTATGAAGACTATTTCATTCAGGAAGATATGTTGTTCAAAGGAATTCAGTTGTGCATACCAAGAGGTTCAATGAGAACTAATTTGATTAAGGAGAAACATAGTAGTGGATTGGCTGGACACTTTGGCATTGATAAAACATTGAGTCTGCTGAAGGAGAGGTACTTTTGGCCTCAGTTGCATAAAGATGTTCAAAAATTTGTAAGAAGTTGTGGAGTCTGTCAAGTTTCAAAGGGAGTAAGTCAGAACACTGGTTTGTATACACCTAATACTGTTTCTGAGAAACCCTGGAGTGATATCAACATGGATTTTGTTCTTGGCTTACCTAGGACAGCAAGAGGTAATGATTCTATATTTGTTGTTGTGGATAGATTTTCTAAAATGACACATTTCATACCATGTAAGAAGACATCAGATGCAATGCATATAGAAAATCTTTTCTTTAAAGAGATTTTCAGATTGCATGGATTACCAAGGAGTATCATCTCTGACAGAGATTGCAAGTTTGTAAGTTATTTTTGGAGAACATTTTGGAAGAAGCTGAATACTGAGTTGAAATTTAGTTCTACATTTCATCCACAGATTGATGGACAAACAGAGGTTGTAAACATAAGTTTGGGTAACTTGTTGAGATGTTTAGTTGGAGACACACCAAGCAATTGGGATTTGATGTTGGCACAAGCAGAGTTTGCATACAACAGTTCAATAAACAGAAGTACTAGAAATAAACCTTTTGATATTGTTCATGGTACACAACCTAGAGGTATATCAGATTTGAGAGACATTGTTGGTGAAGAGAAAAGAAGTGCTGAAGCAGAGGAATTTGCAAAATTTATGAAGACATTGCACGAGGATGTAAAGCAAAAGCTAGAGAAAAGTAATCAGAAATACAAAGATGATGCAGACAGATCAAGAAGACATAAGACGTTTGAAGTTGATGATGTTGTAATGGTTCATCTGAAGAAAGGAAGATTTCCTATTGGAACATATGGGAAATTGAAGATGAAGAAATTTGGTCCTTGTAAAATACTGAGAAGATTTGACAATGGAAATGCTTATGAAGTTGAATTACCTGATGACATGGATATATCACCTATATTCAATATTTTAGAATTGTATGAATATCATGAACTTGATGAAGAAGTAACAGTACCAAGTGATTATCCTAAGAAGCAGATAGAGGAAGTTGAGAAGATCTTGAAACATAGAGTTGGCAGAAGTACAAGAGGAAAAGAATACATGGAATATATGGTAAAGTGGAAAAATAGGCCGATTGAGGACTCATCTTGGATTTCTCAATCTAAGTTGGATTCATTTAAGGTTGGACCTGATACATGATTTGGGGAATCATTTCTTTTCAACCCCAGGTGTCTGATGCAGGAGCATCTTGGGTCCTTGGCAATCCTGCTCAACCAAAAATATGTTTGTTGCATTTCTTAGTTTGTTCTCTATTGCTTGGCATGCTTGCCAAGTTGCTCAGTCATGTTTGTTGTTTTTGCTCAGCTCTTCTTTGGCCGAGTGCTCTGTTGCTCGGTCATGCCCTTGCTGAGTTGGTTTATTTTTGGAGTTGGAGCTGTGGCTGACTTCTTCATTTAATTTTCATAGCTGGATTTATTTGGGATCTATCTTGGGATCCGTGTGGACCTAAATCTGGGTCTCTCCTTTGGGTTTTGAGTGTCGACTTCCTTGTTGGTCTCTTGTATATATTCTTTTGTATGTTCTTAGTTTGGTAGCAAGTCTTAGGGCAAGAATGCAAATGTTAAGATATTGAAGATCTGAGATCTCTATTGTTAGAAGACCGAATTGTAATACATTTCTTTGTATACATCCGTAACCAGGAAGGCCTTACAACCTGGCATGTATTAAGTTTGATGATTTAATAAATAAAGATCTCTGCATTTCTCTTCTCACACTGTGTGTTGTGTTATTTTCGCATTGTATCTGCAAGTTGGATGGTTTTGGGTGTGCCTTAGGCCACGTCTCCAACCTCCTTGAGTCAGATACATGTCAGAGGGCAGGGAGAACCCTAAAGAGAGATTTCATGTCGTTGTTCCCGTCACAACCACAAGAATTGTTTGAACAATGGGGGTTGGACTTTGTGGGGCCCCTGCCTGTTAGCAATAACCACAGATGAAAATACATAGTGGTGGCAAATGAATACCTTACAAAATGGGCAGAGGTACAAGTGCTCCCAAACAACACAACTCTGAGTACGACCAAATTTATCTATGAATAGATAGTAATAAGATTTGGTATACCACTGCAGCTCACGAGTGACAGGGGGTGCACTTTGTGAATCAGACAATTAGAACAATGACAGGTGAGTATTAAATTTTACACTCATTTTCCAGTCCATACTATCCAAGGGCAAATGGCCAAGCAGAAGCCACAAACAAAATATTGGTAACAATTTTATTCTAGACTTGTGGAGTCGAAAAGGGAGATTGGGAAGAAAGATTGCTAGCAGTTTGTGGGCTTATAGGGTGACCTACAAGACTGGGAAAACACCCTTTTCACTTAATGTACGGGAAAGAGGCCATGAGGCCTATGGAATATACAGTACCAAGTCTAAGAACAGTAGTTGAACACAGACTAGGAGATGTAGAAAGTTTAAATGAAAGACTCAGTGCTTTAATAAAGCTAGATGAAAGGAGGACACTGGCCCAATGGGAAACTATGGTGGCACAAGAGAGACAAAAATTTTGGCATGATAAGAACTTGAAAAAGATGAATTTTAGACCCTTCCAACTCATACACAAGTATAACGACAAAAATGAAATTAAGCCAGGCAAGTTCAAAATATGGTGGTTACGACCATACAGAGTAATGGAGGTAAGGGAAAATGAAGCTATAAAATTATCAAAATTAGATAATAATCCTTTAAAAGACCCGGTCAATGGATCCAAATTAAGACTATATAATCAAAGACATGAGTCTCATTCTATATGTCACTTGGACATAATGAGAGAAAACCATAAAAAGGAAATGAAAAGTGGCGGTATTAGAGAATTAGAAGAAAGACCAAGGGAAATAAAAGAAGAAATAAAAAGTGGCTCTAGAAGGGAATTAAAAAGGTCAAAAGGAAAAAGAAGAGGAAAAAAATAATGGGGCTATAAGGGAGTCAAAAAAATTAAGTGGACGAGCTCCTTGTCCAAATGTACGAGTTGGAAAAGGGCAAAGTACGGGCAACCCACATACAAGGTTGGGAGCCAGCAAGAGCCCATTTCACATGAAAGAAGTACGCTGCTTGGACGACACAGTACGTACGGTAGGGCTGCGTACGAAATATGAGCTGGAAGGGATGCTGGTCGTACGACAGTCAGCAGGACTGCGTACAGTGGGAACAGACCGCACCACAAGGAGGCAGGAGGGCGCAGGTTAGAGAAGGGGCATAGGAAGGATGAAGCTCACGATGTACGATGAGGGATAACACTGTAAGGATGACACTCCATACGACTTGCAGTCATACGAGCAATACGATTGGGACGAGAGTCTGTACGGTCTACAACTGTATGAACATGATCACATGAAGGAAGAGAGGAGGTTGATAGTGTTAAAAATAGTATACAAGTGCAAGGAAAATTAGGTGCCAACTTTGGGCACGAAGAGGCACAAAATGATTGGACCACATCCCGAAACACGACCAATTGAAAATCTGCCAAGTACCATAAAATGGTGAAGATAAGCATTGGGAACCTGAGCAGAGGGAAAATCATCGATTCCAAGAAGAACAAAGCAGTTTTGCAGGTGAGGAAGGTGAAGAGGATGACAAAAATGAAAGGCAAAGATAAGATGACAGAAAAACCTACTGCAGACCACATTAATTTTGAAAGTAAATATGAAGGGAATGTCACACCTGGTGGGAAAATGCGGCAGACAATCACACTCTAAGGGAGACACTACGCACAACAGAGGTAGACAAAATTATTTCTATGCCCATTTTTTATTTAAAGGAGTTTGAGACTATATTACAAACCATGATGGCCAGATATGATAGGAAAGCTCATAAGTTAGTTATCCAGTATTCCGGGCAAACGCTGACAATCTTTTACTCAGCTAAAGAAACAAACAAGGTATTCGACATTCCCAACTATGGACAAGAAGTGACAAAAACTTCCATGATAGTGGAAGAGAAAAATAAGTGGCTAGGGTTAATGTGTAGAAAATATCTCACGACACAAGAGTGGGATAGAATTCTTAGCAAAAAGAGTGGCAGGGGTCTAAAGAAAATTTTCATAGTGAATGATGAATGGCGATGCATTGTAGACCTGGTGAAAAACAAACTTATAGCTAGCAGTCGCACATCAAATATTGCTCTTTGGATGTTACTAGTGGTTGATGGTTTGAACAAAGGAAAGGTGTACAATTGGGTACAATTTCTCTCAAAGAGGTTACACGAATTTATGGAGTTGAAGCACAAGGAATTCTACATGTCACATCACGCCATAGCCTTATTCCTTGAAGCAGTTCATACTCAGGTGGAGGTTGAGCATAGAGGAGCTTTGGTTCCAGCTAACAAAGTGGAACCCTACAAACCAGTGATGACATATTGGGTTCACCTTGACACTTTTGGAACAAGATTAGGTGGGGGAGAACCATGGAAAAAGAAACCAAGATAGGTAGCAGAAGGAAGGCAACGAGTATCATCTATTGAGAGTTTAAGCCAGGAGGAGGTTGGAGAGGATAGTTCAAAAGGGAATGAGGCTAGTACAAATACATCTTCAGATTCCCAGGAGGAGGAAATCCGACAGCAGGGCATGCCTCGAGATATTACTTTTTTACCACAAGCAAAATGCCCCTTGCTAAGTGGGGTACCTGAGTACGCCCAGATTCACAAAATAGGTCTAGAGAAAGAGGAGGGACATACCACTAGGAGTACGGAGGAAAGAATCTATACTATGCCTTGAATGCACGAGGGACGTACCACCATTAGTATAGAGGAAGGCATCCGTACTATGCCTAGTACACACGAGGGATGTACCACCATTAGTACAGAGGAAGGTGCCCATACAACTTCTAGTATGCTAGGGGATTCAGATGTCCATACCATGAAAGGAAGAAAGACTAAAGAGGAGACTCCAAGTATAGAGGGAGAAGGTAGCAAAGAGAAAAAGGTCTCACATTGGGGGGCAACAAGACTCTCCTTACCAAGCGTAGCAAAATTGGTTCCTACATATCAGCAGACGCGTACCAAGGTGATAGATCTCAAGGGTCAGAAAATGTGTGGACACAAGATAAGATTGCACACACCACAAGGTATAGAAGTGGCCCACCTGGTTTCCTTGGTAGTACAGGTTGCAAAAAAATGGATGCTGAGAACGGGAAGACAAGGAATTAAATCACAATTGAAAAGGAAGACACATCAATTAAGAATACTATCTGGAAGGATACCGTGCTTGAAGAGGCAGACATGCTGCTTGAGGAAGTTGGGATGCGAGCACCACCCTCACCACCCTCCATGGAGGTAGAAGAGGAAAACATAACAAAAATAAAAAATAAGGCACGGGGACCTTCAGAGATGATCTCATTAGAAGACAAAGCAGACAAATTTCTCAAGGAATTACAAGCTATGGAGCACACCACGAAGGAAATTATAAAGCAGGCCAAGAGTCAGAATGTCGAGGCCGTAGTCAGAGTAGAAGAATCCTTGGCAACTTTCATGAAGGGAAAATGCCATACAGATTGGAGCCTATTTCAGCAGAGTGGGTACATGCAAGAAGAAATAGCTGAAAGATGGATAGCCCCATGCATCACACCTCTAGTACAGGAAAAACCACCCCTCATGCACACACTTGGAGAAATGGAGGTAGCATTTAGAAGGACATACTTAGAACTTTAGCAGGAAAAGGAACTGACAAACCAAATGAAAAAGGAATAGAAAGAAGAAAGGGTTGCTTGGGAAGAAAAATGGAAGATGGAACAAACGGGCCTGAAGGAGAAATTAGCAGCAATAGAAGAAAAAAAGATAGATGTGTTGCGTGTACTCCAAGGAGTTTGGTCCAAATAGAAGGCTATTGAACGAGATCTCTTACATCTCCAAGAACGAGCCCCAAGTCCAGGGATGTCTTCGCAACCCAATTCTGAAGTTTGATTTTTCTTTTTTAGTTCTGTTGGGTAGTCATTTGGAAGATGAAATTTTTTTTTTTGGGGGGTGGGGGGGATAAATGTGGTACGTAATAAAGTGATATTGTAATTAGTAGTAGTTATGCTTTTTTGGGAGTGGGTAGTTAGAAAGCGATGGGATACGTCCGTTGGTTGTCCCAACCAACTGACTTTATATAAGAACTTTGGTATATGGTTGTGATGTCTGATGTTTTTGGTAATAAAGAAAGAATAACATTTCCTCGCCACCTTGGTATTATGGTATTCTATGTATTATGTTATTATTGGTAATAAATGTCTTATTGGTACTATTGAATCCATGTTGTATTATTTAGTATATTGTGCATTAATAACCATTCTATAATTATTATATCTTGAAAATAAATAAAAACAATATATTATTTTTAGGGTATGGTAAATAAATGTAATAAATTAACAATGATTAAATTAGCTAAGTTTGGAAACAATATAGATTCATGCTATGAAAAATTGACAAAGCTGATTAGGGTTCTTAGCTTCAAATATAATGAGTAATTTGTTATAACAAATGCATCGAGATCCAATTCTAACCTCCACTAATAGACTTGAGACGAACTTTGATTGATTGAAAAATTACTTGTGCTCTATTTACGTCCAAACTTTCTCATACAATTTTGACAAGTGCTCTTGATCATTAGAAGGTTTCTTTCTTGTGTTATGTAAAGATAATGGTGCTCAAAAGAATCAATATTCCTTGCTATGCTAGGAGGAAGGTGATTAGAAGTTGGAAAATATGCTAAGAAAAACTACAATACATACATTTATGTTTGTACTTATCATTTTGGATTTTGATGTAACGATCTTAAATGCCCAAATAATCAAATCATATAACACTCTAACATGTTGTCAATGATCCAAAAATGAATTAGGGTATTATTCTAACACAAATTTAAATATTTTATGCTAGAGGTATTAGGAATTGACTAGTCAGAGACAAGTAAACTTGAACATATTAAATAATTTTGGATTTGGAAAAACAAGGGTTAATTATGCATGTGTGGTTTTGAACCAACTTCAAACTCACACTTGTGGTTTTGAACTAATAACATTTTTTATGATTAGGTCCACAATACTAGAGAATAAAGACAAAATCAAATGAAGTACAAACTAGATATTAACTCTTGTGCATAAATATCCCACTTAAACACTAGACTTGCATTAGAGACAAAGGGTAAAATTAAGTCTTAGACCTTAGTACTTTCATTTTTACATTTTGTCTCTACTTTCACTTGCATGTAAACTACTATGAATCATGCATGCCAAACTGCATAAGCATAGAATATAAAGTAAATGATAAACATAAATGTAAAGGATATGGTTATAGATGATGATTTACATGCTTCTTGTAATATTAACTCATCTTTTCATTCATGAGCGTAAAATTCCATGAGTAGCATATGAAAACAAAATCTTAAGTAGGCATAAACAACTACTTGGTAGTGTTAACAACAATTAAAAAGGTGTTGGAAGGATGCTAATAAAAATTACCTAACTATCCATGCTCCTAATTCATCATTAGATGAATCCTTTGAGGATGATGATGTGTCACTTGCTTCTACTGTGACTCTGGAATGTCGCCAAGACCTTGTTGTGGAACCTCTTTCCTTGTCCTTACAACTTGACCTACCCTTGGCTTTACACTAGCTCTAGACTTGTGGTAGATGACTACCTTCCATCTTACCATTCTTTGGCTCCCCCTTTTCTTGTTGATGAGCTCTTCATGAGGGAAACCCTCTTTGATTCCCCTTCTCCTAAGAATTTGGATTCTAATGTGTCCTATACTATTTTAAGGAAGAATAAAGGTCTTCCTAAATATTTATTCAAAACTCATGATTGGTTGCTAGGTGAGAAGCCTACCCATTTTAGGCTTGGTATTGTTTGATTGGGTCCTCAAGTTTAACAATTCTTTCATTCACTTATTACAATTTTTGGAAACTTGGTTGTGGTCATTCCTCTCATTTGGTTGTTGTATAGTCGGAAAATGGAAGCACTTCCATAAGAGACTGGTTTAGCCTTCTGAGTGAGTGGTTTGGGGTCATGAAAAGTGCCTCTAAATGGGTTCCTGATCTTGACATGGCTTCCCCCCTGACCTGCCTTTCTAACCTCCATTTCCTGACCTAAATTCTGCATTCTGGGTCTCTGACTTGTGATCCTGGGATCTGGGGACAAGGTCGACCTCCTAAGACAGGGTCAACCTCGGCCCTGCCCTAGGATAGGGTTGACCTCAGCCCTGTCCTAGGACAGGGCTGACCTCGACCCTATCCCAGGGTCCAAATCCTGGGAACTTTTGGTTTCTGGGATGTTGGTCTTCACAAAAAGTCTATTCCCGCTTCCGGGTCGGCTGTTTCAGGTTCCAAATCGGTTGATTCCTAAATTATATTTAATATAGGTCCTCTCCTAGGGGTAAAGGCTTAAATGATGATTTAATTATCCTATGCAGGCCTCCTTAGAATATTGTGCCCTAGTTTCACATAAAAGGGAGCTTTCTCCTCTCATTTTCTCTAACCACGATGAAGCAATTGAAGTCTTCTAATCAAGCATCAAGCATCCTTATGAAGTGAAGTCCAAGCAAGCAATTAAGAAATATTTGAAGCAAGCATCCATCATTCTCAAATATCCATTTGCATGAAGGAGATCCATTGGAGGTCATTGAAGGATTCAAGCCAAAAAAGTACCCTATTGGTGATCTCTCCATCCATCTTCTTCCAAAGCCCTTGTCAAGTTCAAGAATCCATTCAAGACTTGGTGTTGGATATCTACAAGCAAGAGATTGAAGACATCCTTCCATTCTACATTCCATGTTTTCAAGCATACTTGTGGATCCACGGATTCGAATCTGCCACAAGGACATTACAAGCAAGGTGAATTTGAGTTTTGCTTT
>MU226817.1:485683-503018 GCA_018584345.1 Thuja plicata
TGAAGACGGAAAGGTGAATCTAGAAAATGTTGGTACTCTGGAAAATGTTGCAGATGCATTGACAAAGCCAACAGACACAGCTAAGTTTAGATGGTGCGCAAATTCCATGGGGCTTGGTGCCCCTGACTCCTATTAGCCTCGTTGAGTGACTCTGGACTTCGTCGAGTGGGAGATTGTTAAAGATCCGATGAAGTACGTGAGTCCATCGTCGGTGGATGTGTCTCACCGTATGACAAGACCACCGTACGGTGGAGGCAATCTCACCGTGCGGTGAGGAGACGAATCGCAACCGGTGATCATCATCGTCGTATGATAAGACCATTCCCGACAAAGGCATTCTTACCGAACGGTAAGATTACTCTCGACGAAGGCATTATTACCGAACGGCAAAACTACTCCCGACAGAGGCAATATCGCTGTACGGCAAGACTCCCAGAGGTATTATCACCGTACGACAAGACCACTCCCGACAGAGGCAAAAGTGCCGAAGGGAGAAATCAATACTGACGGAGGCAAAAATTGCCGAAGAGAAAAATGGCAAGATACAGTTGGCAAACCATTTGTGTACCGAATTGTGAAACAATTTGCAGCATGTTTTAATGGCTGCAAGAATTTGTTTTATGGAAGTGGTTGAAAAATAAGGTAGATTGAAAAGGCAATCTGAGCCTGTGAGAAACCCTGAGTCTTGTGAGAAATCCTGAGTCTTGTATGTAAATTATTTACAGTAATACAAAAATTTGCTCGGGATTTTGAGTGGTGGGTTTTTTCCCGAAAGGGTTTCCCACGTTATATCTGTGTATCCTATGTATGGTTTTCTGCATATTTTTTAATTTACTTGCATATCTCTGTGGCTTAAATTACAATTGTTTATTTCACTGGCATTCTTGGCGTTAGAAAAGCATTTCCACACCGTTGCTTTCTTTACAGGCTAATCACGGAGGCGATCAGATTGATGAGATTATAATGTCAAATCAAATAAACAGATGGACTAAGCCTGACTCAAATTGTAAGTGCGAATTCGGCTCCAAATCCCATTGGCAGCGATTATAGAGGCTCTCAGTCCTGTCAACACTTATGTATCTCTCCTCTCATTCCCTTCGTGGTTTGATAAACGAATTTCAAATATTTTTGTTGCGATGTCTGCCTTTAAGGTGGCCGACTGAGCTGTGTTCAGAGTCGTGGAGACTTCGACACAGCTGCGATGATTATTCTTCATTAAGAACCTGGAAATGGAAATCACGATCATGGAAGTGCTAGGACTGCGTGGGCTAGCTGTTGGTCACTGTCATGATCGCATTTTTGTTATCGAGCACCTGAATGTTCTCACAAACGATCAGCTTCTGTGATTGGAGTAATTGAAGAGGAATGTGCCCTTTTATCTGCGTAATCTTGTAATATCTTCTATAATCCTTGTGTTATATTGATAGAAAGGGAGCTACCCTCTTAATAGCAGCTGGCCAAAAAATTCAAATTGGTGTTTTGAGCAAAAAAAAACAAGGACCTAACAATTACTCTTACCTGTTACACTTCCACTCAAAACAATATTAGACACCCTACTTCCAAATCAATCCAACTACAAACAAATAATAACCGTCCCCCAATTGGTCATATCCCATCTGTTCCGCATCCTACTTTTTCTTATTGTTGCAAAGAACAATCATTGCATTCTCTTTTTTTTTTCACTAAAATGAAAAGTTTAGCCTAGCCTAGCCATCTGGAGTTGAGTTTTTTTTTTTTGCAGGCGAGAATCTTACAAGTTCTTGAGCAATGTGCAACAGATTTTCATCTATGTAGAATTTTGAAAGAAAAAAATAAAGTTACGAAAGAAACAAAGTTGTTCATAAAATGAAAATGAATTAATCATTATGTATCTTTTAATTACAAAACATGAGATTTATACAAAGTTAGTCACAATATTAATTGAAATTACGGTGAAGAACAGTTGGATAAAGATCACTTATCTTATAGCTGGTCTTACGCTTAAAAGGTAATCACCTATAATCTGTGCAGTAGCAAAAGGATCTGACTGAGAATAACAACCTCTCATCCGTAAATTATGGATTAGAACAGAAGGTGACTGTGAATTAGAATTAAACACCAACACCCCCCCTTAACTCTAACTAAGGAGAAAAGAAAAACTAGATGGAAGGAAGGAGGAAAGAGAGTAAAACCCAGTGGGAACAAAACCCCCCCTCAAAAATTAACACTAATGTGCATGGCAGTTACAATGCTGTAGATCCTTTATTCTGAGGTCTCGCAGAAAGTGAAAATGAAAAGATGAGGCCCATATGTGCCTTCACAAAGAAGAGAAAGAATGCTAATACAAAATGTAGCATAGCGAATGTTGTAGTAGCTTCCTTTGCAACAAATAATGCCTCTTCCTTTTGGAAGATTAAAACCTCGAGCTATCAAACTGCTGAATTCCCACTCAACTGAAATGCATGAAGGAATCAAGATGAATGGTTCTGCTAATATATTAGGTATCTCCTCATAAGACAAATAGATCTTCAAATTTTGTGCCAAACTATCCACACATATCAAATTGTGAGGAATGATAATGTAGAGAATGGAAAAGAGAATCAGAATGTTCCCTTACAATAATTGAAGAAGAATCACCCTCATCAAAGAGAAGATGTATGCAATCAATAGTGTCATCTAGTTCCGAAATGAGGGATTCTACAAACAAAAAATAGATGTCTGATAGAAATTGACCCCATGGAACTAAATCTAGAAGACAAGAATGAAGCTGTTGAAGAGAATTTGTAGTAGCATTTGAAGAAGCCGAGATCTTTGTCAAACTAGCACGTGGAGGTGACTGAATAGCTTCCAATACTAGAGATGTAGAAAGAGGAAAATTTGGAGGAGATGTCTTTGTGTAATCAAGACAATCAAGACTCTTCCAATAAGCAAGTTCCTCTTCAGTGTCATCGTCGTACATAAGATCATCATCATTATCAAGGGAGAGAAGCATATCTGTAGCTGGATCATCTGGGAATGGAGATTCAGTCGGATCTCCATATCTTTCCCATAGATTGGCCCAAAGAGTGTGAGGGCACTCAATGTGTGATAGAGCACATGATGTGCGGTCACCAACACTTAAACCAATTAATCCTAAGACATGATCATTTCTACTTTCCCAAGAAGATTTCTGCCAACATGAACTTGGTTCAGGAATAAGTCCATACAAATGTAGAAATAGATGAATCCATCGACAGTGCTTTAGGATTCCATCACGCCATGACTTATAATTTTCTTCTTCCAAAATGATGACAGATGGATGATATTTTATTCCCATTTTAGCCTTAGACTATCTCCCTTTTTTTTTTGGAGCTTTATTTTCAGTTCATGAATATAGAAAGGAAATTAAGAAACCCTCAGAACAATGAAAAAAATCATTCTAAAATAGCTCTCGTCTGCAATACCTACAAAGAAAATTAATGCTCCTCCTTCCTAGCTCCCATGAGCTTCTAATACCATGCAAAATTTTGTAACTATAGCTACATAGATCTAGCTGAAAGAAAAAATAAACTTGCAGGAAAATTATAGAGAGAAACAGAGCTGCTCAAAAAATGAAAATGAATTAATCATTATGTATCCTTTAATTACAAAGCATGAGATTTATACAAAGTTAACCATAGTATTAACTGAAATTACAGTGAAGAACAGTTGGATAAAGATCACTTATTCTATAGCTGGTCTTACGCATGAAAGGCAATCACCTATAATTTGTGCAGTACCAAAAGACTGAGAATAACAGCCTCTCATCCGTAAATTACGGATTAGAACAAAAGGTGACTATGAGTTAGAATTAAACACCAACAATCCACACTGCAAAAAATCAAGTTGAATCCATAACTTTGACTGCTTTAAAAAATTGAAAAATTAGTGAACTAACCCCATTCTTTGTAGGGGAAATGCAATGGTGGTAGTGGACTTTCATTTACACACTAGGATATTTGTTTTTATTTCAAATACACGATAGCAAGAACATAGTGACTCGAAGAATGGGCATTATTGATAAATTTGAGTCTCAGTATAATTGATTATTTATATAGCCTCATTGTCAATGAAATGCATCTAATATAATTTGTCAAAAGAAGGTACGTTGATTTGGCCAAGATGAAATTTGTTTAGCTTCACTACTCGCTCTACTGAAAATCAAAACATGTCAAAAACAAATATGTTGGCTTGGTTAAGAATGTTGGATTAACTGTGGAAGGTTAAGTGCTAAGAGGGGAAGGGTGAATCAGTACGAGTAAAAATGTTAAGCATACAAACTGATCATTTACCGAACTGGATATATTGCAAGTAAACATTGTAAAGCATATAAACTAAATCACATAAGCTTAACTCATAACACCAAGATTTTTGGTCACGCAGAAATATTTTGTTAGAGAAAAAAAAACTGCGGTGGAGATGACACCCACAATCCTTCACTACTGCAGTAAAAAGGTTGCTCGATTAGACTTACAATGTTAGCTATTTTTGATAGCTTCTCCTGTTAGAAGTACAATAAGACTTATTCAGTCTACCTTGCTAAAGGATGTTACAATCTCTAATCTAAGAGATGTACCCTGTTAAAGAATTTACAAAATGAGACCTATTAGGGTCTACCCAATAATGAGATTTTCACTCATCTTAGTATAATAAAACTTAATGCAAAAATGTCAGTGAAAATGCATCAACATATGCTAGTCAAACTCTGTATGTTTAATGATTTCTTTACCTCATACTACACTCGGTAACATCAAAATCATTCAGCTGCTCTGCTCTGCTGTAACTTCTTTGTACTTGGTGTTGCTATGCACTTCAACTTGTCTTCAACTCAACTGCTCTTGTCACTCGCTTTTCCATTCAAAACATCCTTTTTGTAATCAATGTTTTGCCTCTTAATCTTATTGGTGAGGGTTTCCTATTTTTATTCTCGACCGTCAGATCATCTTCATGAACAGATTCAATGTACTAGTTACTTAGTGAACCATGTAACCGTTGCCTCGGGACTTGCACTGTTCTTGGAAATAAAACCATTATTTTTGCTGCTTGATCTTCACCATAGATCTTTTACCTTGAATTTTCTCAATCGTAGATCGTGTAGCTAACTTTTTCAACTTTAGAATATTTTAGATTGTCGTGGTATTGCATTAAATGTCGATCTGACTCATGTTTACCAAAATTGTTCCTACTATTCCTTGCTCGGTAACATACCTTATAACGTCGGTGGCTCGGTAATTGTCATGCATTGCTCGGTGCTAGGCTTGCTCGATGTATTATCGACTGACTCGGTTTGACTCTTTCAACTTTACCGACTGCCCTAATACTTTCCTCTCCTTTTACCGATTGACTTACTTAGTCAATATGACCTTGACAACTAATGACAACAAAATAACTCTATAGGAGTGCCAATCTCCCCCTTTGACATTAATTGGGCATCTATGTTAAAAACTTCAAAGTCATCAAAATTTTACATAACTTATAACTTATAATTCCCCCTGTGATAATACTTCCTCTATACTATATCTACTCTCTTATGCATATATACATATATATCCTCCTTTGTACTTATACAATATATATCCCTCTTTTTTGACAAATATTCCAAAAACAAAATTTACTTACTGACTCATCCTGATATAACTTATCAAAAACGTGTTTATACATTGTCTTTACATCAGCTAGGGATGTCTCCCATGTCTCCTTCAGTGCATGAAGTACAACAATCTGTGCAACAACATTAGTTGACAATCCGATAATGGTGTCCATGGAACTTCCATCGAGAGTATTGACCAAATCCTTGGCCTTCTTTAAATGATTTTGTATAGACTCAATATGGGGAATTAATATAGCTTGCAGCTCAAGGAGTTCCATCCTTATCTTGTTTTCTTCTCGTCTAAGCTCGTGGTATATTCCCATCAAATGTTTTAACCTCGAGAAATATATTTGTAGTGATCCAGGTTCGGTTGTCACATTCTTCAGCGACTCGGTCAACTCTTTCTAAACAGATTCATCTTTCTTCTTGATATCCTCAGTGAATTGTGAAATAGAACAAAATTTCTGAAATAATGAAAGAATAACAGACAACTTATTCTCTATATCTGTACAAGCTTCAGAAAGTGATACCTTATCCAATGCAATACTCTTCAGAATGTTTTCAATCAGTTGTAGGTCCATGTTCCTCTTATGAAATTTCATCATATAATCGGTGGTGTCCTTGCTTAGGTCTTGGATCTGTTGCAGTAGCTCTTCTACTTGACTAAGTATACTTCCCTCTTCATTGATATTATCTTCAGGGACAATTACCTGTAATATATCCTTAACACTTTCTAGTACAATGGTCTTTCATTTGGTTTTTCCTCTATCTTCTCTTATGCTTGTTCCTTTGGTGTTTCATTTGCTTGCTCTTGTTGTTGTCTTGCATTCTCAGTGGAGGGGACCGACTCAGTGTTATGTTCTTTGGTGGTCTCGGTTGCCTTAGGTTCTTCGGTCGTGTTATGTTCTTTCTCCTTTTGTGGTTCAGTGGCCTTCTCCTCTGTATCCATAGCAACTTCAGATATACCAACATGAATGTTAGGATAATCTTGTACTTGTTATAAAATAGGATTCATGATTGTATCAGTAGTAGCATTAACATTTGTATCCATTAGTTCTGTATCTGTGTCTTTGGTGGCCATGACATCTTCATCTTGTGATATCTCGTCTGCTCGATCCTTGTCAGTGATATCTTCATTAATATCTCATCAGTTTCAAGTGTTAAGTCAATAGGATTGATCCTACTTTGACAATCTCATCAGTTTTTATCATCCTTTCCTTGCTTTGCTTGTGACTGTTATCTTCTTGATGTCATTAATTTCTCTCCATTTATCATCGATTTCTTCCTGTACTAACTCCAAATCTCCTATCATAATCCTTAAGGATCTTCCCTTAACAAGAAATTAGTTGGAGTAGTTCTTCAATGCATCCTTAATTTCATTCATAGATAGCTCGGGTACGGTGAGTACCAGAGATCTTTCCCTTATTTGTTTTTCAGGATTCATTGCATATTTCCATCTCACATCAATCTTGTTATATAACTCAATAATAGGTAACCTATTTACAATTTCTATAGGGGTTTATCTGAATTTGTGTGAAGTAAAATCAATTACATCTTCAATTTTTACCTTGTTTTCTTCACTCTGTGTATTGCACTTTGCATACTTCATTCCTCGAAATCCTCCATGCTTCTTCAATGTATCTAGCATGTCATTTAGACTCCTTGGTGCTCGGGGTTTGTTTTCCACAATTTTGAATTTACTGAGATCCTCAAACTTAGTCTCACTTTCTACTGGCAGTTTCAACTTTCTTCTTGGTTGATTAACTGTTTTCCTTCCTCTTACATAGGTTTTGGCTCTCGGTGAGTCTACCTCAGGTTTCTTCTGGTATGTCGGTGTAACAGAAGATCTTGTCGCTCGTCTTGTACCTTTGATGCTCGGTGATGCCTTCATCACTTGTGGTTTCTTATCCTTTTCAACATATGGTTCTTCAACATCTTCTTCATCATTAACTCCAAGATTCTTTGACAAATTAGCAATCATTTTTCTTGATTTCTTTAGAGCTTTAGGCATCAAAATACCTTGTTTGTTTATCTCTGTTACCTCCTCATAGGTTCCATAACACTTTGCTCTTTTGTCAACAAGTTTTGCTAATAGAGCTTCAATTTACTGTGAAACAATGTCAATATCTGTTTGATATCCCATTGGTTGTAGCCAAGTAGACCTAGGCTCAACTGCCTTAATGATGCAAGTGTCGGTATCAACCTCAAAACATATAGTGTCTTCATATTTCTCCACTAACTGAGGTGGAATTCTATATCTCTTATGCATTCTAGATTGAAACTTTGAAAAATACTCATTCATCACCATGTCACAATTATCTCCTAAGCTCAAAATGTATTCATTTATCTGATATATAATTGGCTTGTCTGCACTCCATATTACATTACCGACAGATGGAAAAAAGTTTTGGAAATAAAAGAATATGCATACCAGTAATGATCCAAACTTCAGTGTGTTGGTCTTGGCTTTACTAAAAGTGTTCATGTTATCATCTAGCTACTTCAACAAAATTTCACATATGTCAATCTGCATTCCTTTCTTCACAGTTTTATATGCCAGACCTACTGCTCTGGACAAGGTACATTATCAACTCGGGAGGACTGGTAGACTCTGTAAGATATAATATTACATGCAAACCTCAATTCTGGATCTTCCACAATTGATTTCTTTAGACCTCTTCCATCTCATTGTGCTTTTGTTAGTTCACTCAATTTGTTCTTATCAATCTGCTTGATAGCCTTCGGTCTGTCACCGATGGGGTATCTAGTCACTATGTGCAGAACGTCCTTTGTAATCTTGACTGGTTGATCAAGCCACATAAATTGATCATGAACTCGACTAAGTACCATCCTAATCCAGTCGGTTTTGAATATTCACAGTAGATGTAGCGCATGAGTTAAACCCTTGGTCTCCAGATGAATGTGGTCATCCTTCAATTTCCCATCCACGCACAATTTTTGAAATGGTGTATCAACCTCTTCTTCGCATATCTCCTCGATCTTACAGTGGCTGAAAGCACGAATATCTTCTATCAAGATAACCCTTGCCAGTATGGATGAGAGAGCTCCCATCATGTCTAGTTCAACGACCTTCGCGGGATGTAGCTTATACTTAGGGTTGACTGGACCAACCTTCTCAACAATAACTGGGTTTTTCACCTTAGGTGCCATTACTTTAAGATTCAACAATGCTCGAATGAACTAGGGTTTCGTTCTTTACAATTCGGTCTAGCTTACACAACTAGGTCAACAATAGAAATCACTCAAATATACTCGAATGCTTGTAGATTCGTTCAGGATTACCTCTTCAATTGTTCGGATGCTCGAAGATGATTCATCTCTGTAACTCGCTCAAGTGCTCTTCAAAAACGTTAGGTAAGAATGATAGACAAAACAGTCTATTTATACATTTTTCTTCATTTAGGGTTTCCAATGACTATAAAAGTAACATTTAATGTGACGCTGACTCACTTTATACCGATTACAACTTCACTTCCTTTTACTGAAACAAAATAGCATTTCCTTTACCGATCAAACATGAGCTATCAACTTCACAAAATATATCCAGATGCATCTTAGTATGCTTATATGGATCTCTACACACATTAGGATCTAATTTTAGATTTAAATTTTAACTTTGCAATTCCTACACATACCTTTCACCGATTAGGTGGAGTTAGGTGCACACGACACATAGGATTCAGTGCCATCAACTGTTCCAAAAGATGTTCCATAATCTTGTGACTTCCTTCTCCAAGTTTTGTTCATTTGATTTCTCACTTCTTCAACATTCACTTCTGTTTTGTCAGATGTCTCTTCCTCGGTTGGAGCTTTTCCTCGATACCTGCAATCTTTGGCTAGGTGTCCTACCTTGTGAGAGTGAAAGCATGTCATGCCAGGATTTCTCCATGCTCGTCGGTTGTTCCTTCCATGCAACAACATGCAATTTGCTGCAATATGTCCATATCTCCCACATGTTGCACATGAGATTCTTGTGTTGTAGTCCCATGGTATTGATGTGTCTTGTCGGTTGCTTGGTGAACTATGTTGGTTAGGGACCTATTTATCACTTCTCCTTTGTGATCAGCCGTCTTCAAATTTATGACCATATCTATTGCAATTATTGCAGTAGCCTTACCTCTTTTGCTTCTATAGACATTGGTTGTATGACCTGGTTTCCCACAGTAGTAGCAATTTGGCTTAGTATTCTTCGATGGGGTAGTAGTATCTTGGTTGTTAGGTTGGTTAGAGGACTCTCCTTTCTCAATAGTGCTAACTTTAGTGAATCTAGTCCAACCTTGTCTTTCGGTTGATTTTGACTTCTAATTTGTTTATCCAATGTCCTTAATGCTTCTTCACTTCATTTTAGTACTTCATTGGCTTCTTTTTCTGCTTTCAGTTCATTATTCAATCTTTCAATCTTTGACTTCAATGCTTGATTCTCAAATTCTTTTTTGGTTACCTCCTGATTTGCATTCATTAAATGATCGGTCATAGCATAGTGAGTTTGGGTCATTCTCATGATCTCATTGTCTTTTTCAGTTAGCCTTATCTCAGATTGTCTTTTGCCTTCTTCTACCATCTTCTGTGCATCTTCAGTTTTTCCTTTTGATTTAAGCATTTCTGTCAACCTTATGCTTTAAGCTTCCTGATCTTTCTTCATTAAGTCCAACTGCTCGGTAAGTGCAATGTTCTTTTCCATTAGGTCTGCAATGGTTGTTTCAGATTCATCATTCAAACTCCCTTCAGATGTTGTTTCAAGTACATCAACATGCTCTTGTGTAGACTCAGTTCATTACATAAGTGCCTTCTCACCTTCAATGATTTTTCCAATTTCTTTCTTAGGTCATTAATCACCTCCTGTGCATTTTTTAGTTCAAACTCTCAAGTGCATTTTCTAGTTCAAACTTTCAATCTTTTTGGCTTGCTTATAACTTTCCATGACTGTGATCTTTACTCTCAGGTGTTCAAACCTTTATCTCAAGAGTCCAAGCTCTTATACCAATTGTTGGATTAACTATGGAAGGTTAAGTGCTGAGAGGGGAGGGGTGAACCAGTACTAATAAAACTTTTAAGCATACAAACTAATCATTTACCGAACTGAATATATTGCAAGTAAACATTGTAAAGCATATAAATTAAAGCATGTAAGCATAACTCATAACACAAGATTGTTGGTCACACAAAAATCCTTTGTCAGAGGAAAAATTGCAGTGGGGATGACACCCACAATCCTTCACTGCTATAGCAAAAAGGTTGCTTGGTTAGAGCTACAATGTTAGCTATTTCTGATAGCTTATCCTGTTAGGAGTACAATAAGACTTATTCAATCTACCTTGCTAAAGGAATTTACAATCTCTAATCTAAGATATGTACCCTGTTAAAGGATTTACAAAATGAGACCTATTAGGGTCTACCCAATAATGAGATTTTCACTCCTCTTAGTATAATAAAACTTAATGCAAAAATGTTTGTGAAAATGCATCAACATATGCTAGTCAGACTCTGTATGCTCAATGATTTATTTACCTCATACTACACTCGGTAGCATCAAACTCATTCAACTGCTCTACTCTGCTTTGTCGTAACTTCTCTGTACTCGGTGCCGCTCTGCACTTCAACTTGTCTTCAACTCAACTGCTCTTGTCACTCACTTTTCCATTCAAAACATCCTTTTTTGTAATCAATGTTTTGCCTCTTAATTTTATTGGTATGGGTTTCCTATTTTTATTCTCGACCGTCAAATCATCTTCATAAACAGATTCAATGTACTAGTTACTCAGTGAACCGTGTAACCGTTGCCTCGGGACTTGCACTGTTCTTGGAAATAAAACCATTACTCTTGTCGCTTCATCTTCACCATAGACCTTTTACCTTGAATTTTCTCAATCATAGATTGTGTAGCTAACTTTTTCTTCGGCTTTCGAATCTTCTAGATTGTCGTCGTATTGCATTAAATGTTGATATGACTCGTGTTTACCAAAATTGTTCTTATTGTTCCTTGCTCGGTAACATACTTCATAACCTCGGTGGCTTGGTAACTATTATGCACTGCTCAGTGCTAGGCTTGCTCGGTGTATTACCTACTAACTCGGAATGACTCTTTCTGTTTTACCGACTGCCCTTATACTTTCCTCTCCTTTCACTGATTGACTTACTTAGTCAATATGACAACAAAATAACTCTAGAGAAATATCAAAAAGCTGAAGAATTTTGTTTATCTTCACTGAAAATCGAAACAATAAATAGAACACAGAAGGCAGCCTTACACACTTGTGCCTACAATTGTAGTCTTGATTTGGACACTCTCAACTTAGAATCTCTATGCATTATCATCCAAAAGCTTGAATATTGCCAAGTATAAGTTGCCATTAAAATAAAATTCCCAATCATACTTGACACACGGGAAGGAGAAATTGAGCAAATGAAGCAATGGATCGTAATTTTTATTGTTCCGTTTGAAATTAAATTTTAACCATCTATAATAGAATGCAAAAATCACTAACCCAATTATTCCAAATTTTTGCTGTCCCGTCACACTTCTAAAATAACAAAATTGATTAATCTATTTTAAGTGAATTTCTATTTGACCAATCACTAGGAAAGTTCCAGAAATCTAGATTATAAATACTTGATTCTCAAAAGCAAATCCTCGAGTGTATGTTTACGCTTGTGATCCCTGACGTGAAGGATATTATTAATCTTTTTAATTAATAATTTTTTTTGTAAAAGGTGCATCTAGAATGCTGGACAGACGTTGCCGCCCTGAACAAGTAAGTTGGATTTCAAGCAATTTAAACTAGCCATAAAACAAGGAACTGCCATAAAACCAGTTCATCTTTTATGTGTTAAAACTTAAAATTAATTAAGGAAAGAAATAGTGTGGCACTGTACATAGATCCAAGGTATACGGTGCAATTTGCCTGAGCCAGAACAAATATTTTATGGCTCAATGATATTTCCAAGTGGTAACTGACGGTATTCTGAAAGATGGGTTCATCTAAATGTTACACGTGGACATTCTTATGCAAACAAGTCTCAATTTAGGGATCTGCTTGCACAGGATGGCCGACTTTTAAGAAAAAGCACTCGCCCGGACACTAGACCAAACAACACACAGAATTACATATGTACACTTTCTATCTATGACTGAATTTTGCGTCATTCTTAGTAGTGTCAGTCTTTAGGGTGCATATTGAGATCCAGATTGCTAAGCTGATCGTATTGCAACTGCAAATGATTCAAACAGAACAAATTAGTCAAGTTATCCTTCATCCCATGAATATCAGAAAGAAAAGAAAACGATACGATGAGATAATTTACAATGAACCCAAATCAACAAATGTCAACACTATTTAAAAGTTAAAATTACCTGTGCTTGGTTATGGCATTGTTTCATTCTTCTATATTCAGCCCGTGCCTTATATGATCGATACATAGCTTGCACACGTACAACAGATCTTTCTACTCTTTCTTCAGCCTGTTTTCTCCCAATAATGAAAAAATCTTCTATATTGTCACTTTCTGGCTCTGGCTCTGTATGCTCACTTGACATGTTAGTGTCCACTTGAAGCCCCCGCAAACCCTTTCGTTTTAAACGCCAGCGTAATATGGCCTTTTCGAGAACTCCAACAGACCATAGAATTTTACAATAGTGCTTCCTAACTTGATGTCCCCGAAAGTATGCCTGGGTCACGAAAGTAATTTTAGTTATAGATCCAATATAATCCAATACCAAATTAGTTTCAAATAATGAAGAACGCTCTCCCGTTGACGGTGGACAATGGCATTCATTCAATAGAAATGAACTTTCAAAATGGGCAAACCTGAAGAAGATAATATAGAAGATGCACCAGAACAATCAAACAAACGTTAATATAACCACGTCGCTGTCGCTGTAAATCTAGCAAAAAACCATATCCGTCTCTAGAAAATGGTCAGTCCACCACTAGTTTCATTATGGGCTCTATTTTTAAGGAATAGGAGGTCCCATGGAGTATTAAAAAGAAAGGCTTCTGAATTATTTGGAATTTTTTTCTTAAAAATAGAAGCTCCTATTTTTAAGGTTTGCATATTTAAGCAGGTGAAAATAGGGTGGGGCTAGAAATTGCCCCACCAATTTAAGAATGTTATGTGCTACTTGTCAAACATGTAAATTTAGATTTTCTTTAAAAAGAATATTGGAGGGAAAATGATTTTTTTAACATGTTTTTATCATGCACAGATCATATAAGACAAAGATATGCTTTCATGAGACCACCGGCTTCTTTAAATTCTGGAGCTTAAATTTTTAAGCAGAACTGGACTACAAAATTCATGAAACTATCAGCTTTAAAATATTCTAATAAACAATCAAGCAGCTCCAGATCCATTTTTCGGGAAGCCAAGGTTCCATAGAACCCCAGCCTAAATCTTTGTTTCGGGGTATCCTTTCTGTTTGTGATTTCAAACATAATGTTCTTCTCTCTGGTTATGATTGAAAACATATATCTACATCAATATCATTGGTCAACTTTTCCATAATCTATTTTAAGGTTTCATAACAATAGTAGCATTCTATTTACACAACATTGACATGGCAAGGAAAGGAAAAAGCCTAACAGGAATAGATTTACTATGAATATCTGTGCTATTATTCTCTTTAAAATAGAATGCTGACCCCTTATGAGAGCAAGCAATTTTGTTTATATATATTAAATGATAAACAAGAAAACGGACTACGGAATTCTAAAGTAACTAATGGTAACAAACAAATGAAAGGATTGATTGAGATTTTTGACATCTTTCTAGGAAGCGTTTTTATAATAGTTGTGTGTTATTGAGGTAATATCATGTTCCTTCCCCTGATTGAAAAATAGCAGTGTTACCCGGAGACCCGTCTCCCCCTCTCCAGATGCATCTCGGAGACCGAGACGCGTCTCGGAGACTTTTCGCGTCTCCGGAGACTTCAAAAATGGTTGGAGACTTCATGGCAAAGTCTCCTGAAGAATCGAAGTCTCCGATTCCAGAAAATGAAGTCTCCCCCACGTCTCCTAGTTAAAAAACAAATTTAAAATACAACATTAGGTCATTTTATGATTTTGACCCTTATTTGAATGTTTTTTTAGCAAGGCCATTTACGATTTAACATTTGTTATAAAAATTAAATAGACAAAATTCAAATAAATAAATGATTCCATGTGTGAAAGAATCAAGACAATAACAGATGCTAGAGATCCTTCTTTATATCCTTTGATAGAAGAAAAACTAAATGGAAGATGGAGTAAATTGAACACACCCCTTCATTGTGTTGCATATGCCTTAAATCCTAAATGACATAATACAAAAGAGACCAAGAAGAGGGCTCCACATGAGGATAGAGAGGTAATGAAAGGATTTTGGGCTGCAATAAAAAAGATTTATGGTCGACGTGAAGAGACTTCGGTTATAAGGAGTCAATGGAATAAGTTTTCACGCGGGCAAGGTGATTTTACATCAATAGAAGCTTTATATGATACGCGAGCAAAGAAAGACCCTATAGAATGGTGGTGGAACCATGGAGGTGATACTCCTGAGTTGCAATCATGTGCAATAAGATTGCTCTCACAAGTGGCTAGTTCTTCAGCTAGTGAGAGGAATTGGAGCTTATGGTTTTATTCATTCATTGAAGAGGAACCGATTGGGGTCAAAGAAAGAAGAGAACCTGGTGTACATTCATAGCATACTTCGCCTTCTGTCTCGTGTTGATCCTACATATATGGAGGGTCATTTAGAAAAATGGGACCAAATTGCACATGATGGATATGCTGCAATCATGGTGGAAGAAGCAGTTGAACCAGATGGCTTTATTGAATTGCCCCTAGTTATACTACCATCAGAGGAACCTGAGTTGGAGAGTGATGAGTCTCTAGACAGCATCATAGCTGAAGACCTTGAGATGGATGATGACAGCCTTGCGGAGTAGATGAGATAGATAGATTTCTGATTTTTGTTTACAGTTTTGAGTTTTTTGTTTGCATATCAGCGATTTAGCATCAAACTATATATTTTAGAATTTCAAATTTCAATATGTAATGATAATCTCAGCGATTATTAATCTGATTATTGATATGATGATGATCATATGCGATATTCAGAAATCAGATATGACTATGAGATATGCAATAAGAGTTTTGAACTTTTGAACTATTTGACTCTATATTAATATGACATTACTATTTAGTATTAGTCTTTGACTCTTTAAACTTTTAAATGTTCAATGTTCAATGTTCACAGCTTCATACTTCTAACTTTCCATTGTTCTTGTTTTCAAAGAACTATGTTATGAATCTATGGTATTTCTTAAAAATTATTAAATTGTTTTAAAAAAAAAAATTGCCATCTCCAACTACCCCCGTCTCCTATTTTTTAAAAATAGGCGTACCGGTACCGGTACTGGTACTGGTACCGGAGACCTCAAAGTCTCCCCATCTCTGGGTAACCTTGAAAAATAGATTATGGCAGATATAATTTGTTGGTTTTAAAATTTTAAAAAGACACTATTCAAACAGTAAAATAAAAGTATTAATATGTTCCAAAGAATTAAGAATGATAAAAAATCTTGAAATCCAAGAAATTCTTGCCACTTCAAAAAAAGAGTGTAAATAGTAGTAACTAGTAAGGAACATAACATATATTGTACCAATTTGTAGTGATCATGGCTATGCAATGGGTACAGGAATACACAGACCTGAATTTTGATAACTTTTCTTCGTAAATTTAGAAACTCTTTGCGAGTCTTCCAACCACGGAACACATGTTGTATGCGCCTTGCTGCAACAATCTTTTTTTTTTCTCGGTGGTCCTTATATGCTCTCTGAATTTTAAGGGCAGCAATCATTTTCAATGCTTCCTCCTTGGTTGTACTATGATCAGCTAGTTGAAATGCTTTCATTTTTAACTTGAATGTATGCTCTCGAAATGCAGAATGTATCTTAGCTGCTGCCTCTGTAGCTGTACGAACAGCAGCAAGAGAATCTCTCATACAAATTTCATCTTCAGTCAAATACTCGTAAATTTCAAAGTCGGATGAACTAGTCTGTTTCCTTGGATCATTTTTATCATATAGTGTAAGATTCTCCAAGTGTGTTGTTAGTGCTTTTTCTGCAAGATATCCAGCTAGTCCCTCGTACGCTTTATTGAAAGCCAGATCAGCAGGAGTCCATCCACCTGGTGATTCTGGTGTTGGATCAGAAACCATACTTGCATTGGCCCCTGCAGCTAAAAGTACTGCCACCATCAGCTCCCTGCAACCAGTAACCAGACAACTCTTCACAATCGTCCATAAGACTGCCTATAATTACATATTGGCAAAAACACCAATATATTGAAACAAAAGAGCTATCCTAATCACACATATGCATGTAAAAACAGTAGCGTACAAGGATTGATATCAACTAAAAGTCTAAAATTGCTACTGAGGCAAACAGTGCCAAAAACTGTACAACAGTTTTTTTTGTATGTAATGACTAAAGTAACAAATGGCTGCAATTCCCTTGACTAGAGCCCAAATTAATAGCTTATTGGAAATAACATGCAATACTCCGAAAAACAAAAAGGATAAATGAAGACAAATCATTATTTCACTTGAAAAGAAGAGCTGGGTGTAATGTCCCCTTCTCTGCAGTAATGCAATTTTATGCCTGATTAGTCTATCTAGCCATCCGGATAGTCTAATGGCCGCTTTTCAGAGGATGTCAGTCAGTCACAGGTGCTACTTGGACATTTATT
>MU226817.1:503145-522669 GCA_018584345.1 Thuja plicata
ATGTTATGGCTCTCACTTCGAGGTGATAAAAGGAAGGCAATCTTCCTTGGGAAAGTACAATGAGAATTTATGAAATTGAGAATTATAATTGGTTGCTTTAATGTGACTGAGTATTCTTGAGGACGTAGCCCCTTGGGAAGAATTCTGAGAAAACTGGATGTAGCCCCAGCCTTTCTCAAATAGGTGGAATCACTTCAGATTTCACATTGGGTTCAACAAGTAAGTTTCAGACTAAAAGTTTGTCATTTCAGCATTCTACACAGCATTAAGATATCGATTTACCCTCCAGCAGTGGAAGTGAGTTTTAGTTTACTGTGGTGGATCCACTGTTTACAAATTCAGTTAAAAACTAGTAATAGGGTGATAATGGATCGTGGATTTCAATACTCAGAGCCATATGAACACACAGACACCATTCCCTACACTCCATGATTATCGTGTAGACAGACATCTTCCAGCAGTGATCACGTCCAAGGAGAAATCGTGACTGGTGTAGAAGTCACGGGACAGCAGATGTTTGGGGAGTAAAACACCGTAATCATTCCCTACGCGCCTACAGTAATAAGGTTGTGTAGAAGTAGAGGACGCGGGCCGTGTCTGGGTCTGCAACCGCTATTGTAGACTGGGTGTCGAGTTGACCAGCAGCGCCATTACCCACGCGGTAGCATAACAGGTGGACGACAGTTAGAATCAGCGTTTGGATGAGCTGCGCGGGACTCCAGGCAGCTGTTTAAAGGGCGGACCATTTGGAACACAGAATAGTTACAGGCCAGGAGAACGTAGAGATCCATTAAATGTATGCAGTGCGTGCCGTCTAGTGTGTGCCGAGAGAACACTCCCAGCAGCTGCGAGCTCAGTCAGAACCCAGCGCGTGTGGAGGCACTCCCATACTCAATCAGCAGCGATAGCGCCTACAGGTGCATAGACTATCATCGTTCCTCTCCCCATAGAAATTTGTATGTGCAATGCAATAGTTTATATTAAGAAGTGGAAATCTGGGCATTTAGTTGAGATTGTAAGGTGTATCCATTATCGATTATTCATAAGGATCCTTGGTTTGATATTTATGACTGCTGTGTTATATTCTGTCTAAATTCTTGCTACATCTATTCCAATATTAGAAGAAGGATTTAAGTCAATATATGCATGCACTTGCTTTCCGACATTGAGGAACTATACATCAGCACGGCACATATACAGTTGTTTGAAATTAGATAAAAGTCCCATTCAGCATTAGAAATTTGTAGCAGCTGACACTACCCCAGTCGGGCTGAGATCCTTACACTGGGTGCCATTTGATCTAGAGAAACATAATTCCAACTATAGTAAAGAAAAATAGTAAACAGATGTCATTAATTTCAATATAACCTAGACAGATACATTGCAATCAAAGTTACCAGAGACTCATACCCTGACCCTTGGTACTTCTCCCTTACTAGTAACGTGTCCCCATCTTGCAGATCCATATGGGGATGTCTCCATACATTAGGAGAATTAAAATGAAGTTTCTTTGACTCTCCTATATGTCTCCTATAACCATCCCTTGAAATTCAAGGAACTTCCAATTGAGGTTTCTCATATATATGACATAAATTCACTGGATTTTCTTAATGTGCTGATATGTGCTTGACAAAACAAGTACACTAATAGACTTGTAATTTTCAATTTTCTCATGTAAGTTCAAAAGTGTTTATTGGTGGTAGAAAACTTCCTTATTAAATCCCAAAGAGGTAAGAATATGAAGTAAAACAATTATTAGGCTTAAGTTCTGTACATGCATTGAATTTTTATCAGCTGATTGAATATATAGTCATTGAATTTTTGTCACCTGATAGAATATATAGTCATTTCCAACGTCCCCCACACCATATTTTTAAAATTAATAGTATTCCCCTCCAGGGTTGTTCATCGTGTCTAAATGATATAATGGTTTTTGTAATGTCCCCAAATTTTAGTGCATATTTCAATATTATTCAACTCAGTGTCCTATTTTATTTGTGGTGAGCCTTCTGGAGATCATTCAGGACACTTCGATTCACACTTACTCTTTTTAATAAGTCACTTGGATGTTTTGCTCATACTTACTATTTATAGTACGTCATCGAGGTGATCAGTTGGCATCATATTTATATTTGGAAAGTGGATGGATTATTCCCATGAGTTGATATTGGCAATTATCATGGGTTTAATGATTTAAGTTAAATTATTAAAGTTAAATCAAGTTTAACTTTAATAATATTCATTATATTAAACGACTTTACAATATGATACTTAAAGGGGGTTAAAGAGTATTTAAGTTGTTTTCATAAAGTGACTTTATAAAATGAGAATATAAGGTCATTTTAATTAATAAAGCTCTCCAGCTTGTTCGAGAAGTTACTTCATAAAGAGGAATAAAAAGTAAAGGATGATTTTATCTCACATTGGGCATGGAGGTTCACTTGGAGTTTGAGGGCATGTTATGAGAATTTTATATGGAAGCCATTTCTTCCATATAAACAAACCTTGTCTTCCTTCAAGGGCATGTTATGAGAATTTTATATGAAAGCCATTTCTTCTTGTTGCTGAAATTCAGTGACTCGTTGGTTTTCAAGGACAAAAACCCTTAGGAAGCTGAAGGTTGGACGCAAACCCAAACCTTCTAAGTGGAGTGGATTTATATCAGAGTCCACCATTGGATTTAATACATGAGATTGGATTCATAAGAAGCTGAGACAGTGGCCATTTGAAGAGCAGAAACATACAGATTTCTGGGCATTGGTTTTGACTAGGTGTCACCAAAAAGGGGCAGTATACATTCATTTCACTGAAGACTGGTGATCTGTTCACAAAACCACATTGTGCGGCTACATAGACAAGTGCATACAGGAGTTTTACCTTTCAATGCATTTCATCCTTTGTAGAAGCCATTTTACACCAGCATTCCTCTCTAATAGGGACATTTGAGTTCTAGATAAGTATATTTGTGCCCACGATTTGCTGGTAATAAGCTACCTTGTTCTGTAAATCTTGTATGCATGATTCCATCCATGAATATGAAGTTGAAAGTGGTCTGCAATATGTTTGACAAAATTACTCAATGTTAAAATGACAATGAAGTATTGATGCTATCTTTGGCTCTTCGGACTGTATGCAATATGTTTGTTATATGTGAGAATTATTTTCAGAATGTTACAGCTGTGCAACTATTTGGTAAATTGATTGGATAAGTAGTATCTCATGCTGAGGGTATATCCGACGCAAAGTGTTTGTTTAAATGTGCATTCATGAACCTATGAAATTTATATGAAGTTTAGTACCAAAACTCAATTATAATCAGTTTATAAGGATTCATGAAAAACCAGATCAAACATTACATACCAGCTGTTTGACAGAATTACTGAGGAATAAGTGATAAATTCTGAATGTCAAATTCATATAAGCATTTGACCAAATGCCTACTCTGTTAATGTGTGATTTGTGACAAAATTTTGGGTCAGAATTAGTAAAGAATCTTACAGTGGTATCAGAGCATCGAACCTGCCATCTTGTTGGGTAAATCAGTAGATTGAATTTGTGGACAGCAAGTTAAACTAGTATGGGAAAAATGTCAAGTCTAGAAAAGATCATGAAGGATCTTGGTCAAGCACAGTGACAGTTAGCCCAGAATTTGCAGCAAGATAAAAGGAAAGAAGTACTTAGCATGTTTGAAGAATATGATGCACTCCTTACACATGTTAAAAGAGATTTACCCTTCATTGATTACATGGACTTTCATCCAAGGCTACATCACAAGACTGTTTTGGCAAAGAAACAATACTGTAAAATAGCTCATGATCTACTTGCAAAAGGAGTTTTTGCAAAGATCTGTATGAGAAGTTTTCAGCAGTCAATAATCAACCTACAGGTGAACCAAATTTCAAACCAGGCATAGAAGGCAAGACTGAAATGGAGACAACGAATGAAGATAAATTTACTACACAGGTTATAGGATATCTGGAAAAGAGCAAGAATCAAACGAGGAAAGAGCAGATTTGTTTCACTTGTCAGGAACGCTGGTCACTTAATCATATATGTGGAGTTAATAAGGAAAGGGAACTATTGCAGTCAAGTAGTGTTGAAAACATCCAAACAAATGTGGCTACAAAATTTGAAGATGACTTAACTCAAGGAGTATGCTTGAGTCTCAGGATGTCTTCAAAGAAGTGCCTAAATCTTCATATAATGAAGAGATGCATAATAATGAAGACATAGCAATAGGCTTAGCCACGCATTTAGATCAATCTTACAAAGAATATAAGGCATCTACAAAGGAGTGCAAGAGTCTCTTGGTAGGTGACATAGAGATGATGATTGATAGCCCAAATGAAGATGTTTTCGAATCAGCCAATGATGATGACTCCACATCTTATGTGAGTGTTGATGCTTATGTTGGTTTGGGCGAATTGGTCCCTACATATGGTGTGGGTCCTTTTTGGGTTGGATCTACTTTTGACCATAGTGATGTACTCACTTCATCTACACAGATGGACATGAAAGATGAAATTAATAGCATTGATATGTGTAATGAAGGACACTCAGTTACTTCATGTGTATCTGATTTCTCTCATACACCTGCTAGTTTCCATATTTTGGAGAATCAATTGAAAGTTACTAAAGATAAAATTCTTGTAGCTCTATCACATTTTGATGACATATATGGGATGGTTGAAAAGCATCTTTGGAAGGAACAATTGGAGAAGAGACAAAAGGGACTCAAAGAAGAATACTCACATTTGCAGGTGATCAAAGAAGGGATGAAAACAATGAAATCAGATTATCTACACCTACTTTCAGATCGAGATCATCTCCTCAATCTTGCAGAGATTTATTCAGAGACCTTGAGGAAGGAGGAAGAAATAGACACCCTTACCTTCGAGCTCTCGAATACGAAGGACACCCTAGAGGCTACCTTAGTCACACTTCATGAAGATGAAAATCAGGTAGATGAGCTTGGTCAAAATTTGATTTTGTCACATTCTTCTTCAGCCCAACATTCAGATATGACAAGTGTGAAGGACCAACAGGTAATAGGATTAGTTGATGAACTTCAGGTGAGAGAGTTGGTACAGGAAGATTTAGATTGCAGCTGTGAGATTGTTGCAGGTGAGCATGATGCTGATTGTAAATCAGCTATAGAGGAGAAGGAACCATGTAATGATAACCAGAAGAAGAGGTGGTTGCACAAGTCATGGGCCAAGTTGATAGGATTAATACACTCATTGAGTATCTCATACAACACTAGTCTAAGGATGGACTTTCAATGACAAGCTTACAGACAATCAAGCATGCATTAGGAAGGGTTAAAGAAAATATCTCAATGTTACTTCCAGACAGAGATCATGCCCCTTCATGTGATGAACAAGATGAACCATACTATATTGTGACCAATGAATCTAAGAATGATGATACAATATCCAATGATGCTAGTAGTTCCACTATCACTGAGCTTGTCAATGAAGTTAACACCAGGAGAGAGCATGATGAGTATGCGTTAGTGGGGTTTGGTAAACCACTTGCATTTAGTGACTCAAAACCTACATTTTATGTTTCACATTGTGAGTCATCAGATACATACAGTCAAATATGGAGTCCGACAGTTGATTTAGTACCTCGATTGGAGCTTGTTGATGCATTCCATTGTAGTTACATGGTGCGGTATGCATATTCTTTTGAATTCAACCCACTTGTTGATGACTTGATGTTACATTTGACGGATAGAAGTAGGACGAATAGTTGGTATGAGATGCTTCCTACTTTGGAAGGGGCCAAATCTAGTTGGATTTCCTGTTGGCCTCTCCGGTATGATCACTAATTTGGGCTACAGGTTAGAGAGGCAGTGTTGTGGCAGTTGGACACTCCACCTGTAATCAATGTGGAACAATAGAATATTAAAAATACCGGGAAAAGTGGATGGTCATTTTACTTGTGGGATCCAGGTGGAGCATTCCCATGGATAATTATGTTTTAAAGAGCTGGTTGGAGGAGTTGGCGGGATTTGTATCATCCTTTCCCTAAAAGTGGTTGGCAAAACTGTTGAGCTCCCACCATCATTTGAAAAAGAGGTATATGTGGCTTCAGCTGGAGTGAGGTTCTCATTTGGATTGAGGATGTTTTCATTCATGGTAGCAGCGCATGGCAAGTTGACTTGACTAATTATGCACATGGGATGATTTGTGTTCCTGGAATCCTCATAATTGTGCACTGTTTTTTATGGACCACGATAAGTTGCTTCACAACTCCAAGCATGATGATGTTTACATCACAGTAGTGCAGCGGAAAGGTGGAACAGTGTTCCGCAGGTTAATATGGGATCCACACATTCAGTTTCAACATACATGTGCGGATTGCTTGGGGGCAAGCAATTTCCGGGAAGGGAGGATTGTAATGTCCCCAAATTTTAGTGCTTATTTCAATATTATTCAACTCAATGTCCTATTTTAATTTTGGTGAGCCTTTTGGAGATCATTTAGGACACTTTGATTCACACTTACTATTTTTAATACGCCACTTGGATGTTGTGCTCATACTTACTATTTATAGTAAGTCATCGAGGTGATCACTTGGTTTCATATCTATATTTGTAAATTGGATGGATTATTCCCATGAGTTAATATTGGCAATTATCATGGGTTTAATGATTTAAGTTAAATTATTAAAGCTAAATCAAGTTTAGCTTTAATAATATTCATTATATTAAATGACTTTATGATATGATGACTTAAAGGGGGTTAAAGAGTAATTAAATTGTTTTCATAAAGTGACTTTATAAAATGTCAATATAATATAATAAAGTCATTTTAATTAATAAAGCTCTCCAGCTTGTTCGAGAAGTTACTTCATAAGGAGGAATTAAAAGTTAAGGATGATTTATCCCGCATTGAACACGGAGGTTCACTTGGACTTTGAGAAGTGTTTATAAACGAACCTTGTCTTCCTTCAAGAGCACGTTATGAGAATTTTATATGGAAGCCATTTCTTCTTGTTGCTGAAAGTCACTGACTGGTTGGTTTCTAAGGACAAAACCCCTTGGGAAGCTGAAGGTTGGACGCAAACCCAGACCTTCTAAGTGGAGTGGATTTATATCAGAGTCCACCATTGGATTTAATGCATGAGTGTGGATTCATAAGTAGCTGAGACAGTGGCCATTTGAAGAGCAGAAATGTACAGATTTTTGGGCATTGGTTTTAACTAGGTGTCACCAAAAAGGGGCAGTATACATTCATTTAACTAAACACTGGTAATCTGTTCACAAAACCAGATTGTGCAGCTACATAGACATGTGCATACACAAGAGTTTCATCTTTCAATACATTTCATCCTTTGTAGAAGTCGTTTTCCACCAGCATTCCACTCTAATAGGGACAATTAATTTCTAGAAAAGTATATTTGTGCCTGCAATTTACTGGCAATAAGCTGCGCTGTTCTGTAAATTTTGTATGGATGATTCCATCCATGAATATGAAGTTGAAAGTGGTCTGCAACATGTTTGACAAAATTAGTCAATGGAGAACTAAGGTCTGAAGTTAGATTTCTTGTTGTTATATCTGGTTGTCTGCCAACTGTTTGTTACAATGACAATGAAGTATTGATGCTATCTCTGGCTCTTGGGACTGTATGCAATATGTTTGTTATAAATGTGAGAATTATTTTCAGAATGTTACAGCTGTGCAACCATTTGGTAAATTGATTGGATAGGTAGCATCTCCTGCTGAGAGTTTATCCCATGCAAAATGTTTGTTTAAATGTGCATTTGTGAACCTGTGAAATTTATATTAAGTTTGGTACCAAAACTCAATTGTAATCAGTTCATAAGGATTCAGGAAAAACCAGATCAGACATTACATAGCAACTGTTTGACAGAAGTACTATGAGGAATACGTGATAAATTCCGAACGTTACATTCATACAAGCATTTGACCAAATGCCTACTCTGTTACTGTATTGATTTGTGACGAATTTTTGGGTCAGAATTAGTAAGGAATCTTACAGTTTTAACTTTTAACTTTTAAATATTATTTGTTTCATAATGATGATTATCAAATATCAATATATTTAATCTATTTCAATTGTTTTAAATGTTGGCTTTATTTTTAATTTTTAAGCATTTTAGTAATCAACATTCTTTAAAGATATCTGTTGTCTAATAATACAAACTTTCAAAGTTAGCCTTATTTTTAATTTTTAAGCATTTTAGTATTTAATATCTTTAAAGATATCCATTGCCATCTCCAAGTACCTGTCCTCAACTCCCATACTAGTACCCATGCCCATTTCCTGGTAACTTTGATTGCAATTAAAAGGAAAACAGGGTATAACTTAATCGAGGTGCATAGGTTTCCAATTATTCCTTCACAGCACACTGAAGCAGATAACATGACACCTCAAGAAGAGTATTATTTTTTAATGTACGCAGAAATGCACAGAATTAAAAAGAAAAAAAAAATTCTATTGTGAAAGAAGCCAAAAAAAACTGATTACAGGGAGATAGCAAGATTTAAATTTGTATTCCATTATAAAATATAAATTTTGAACTCGAATTATGAATCTTAAATGAAACTTGGTAAGAATTTGTCATCATTATGACAGCCTGAATTCATAACCACAATAAAGAGTTCTCTGGACCTGTCATTACATTTCAATTCAAGACCAAAAATGCAAGTTAATGTGCCATTAATGATTAGGAAACTAACTATTATAAGTTTTTATTAACCTACAAGGTGATCAATCATTGCTCATTTAAAAATGTTTCTCCAATTTTCTGAAAGTACATGGATGTGAGCTTTCTGGCTGATAATTTTCTCCCTGGAATTGGTGAAGGCAAGGAGATGGCAAATTATACGTGCTTGTGCGTGTATATATTATATAACATCCATAACACTAAAAATGGACAATAAACATTAAAATGAAACACCATTTATCGAAATACAGATATGAAATCTGATCTGTTAAAATAAAACAAGTTTTTATCACAAGTACAACTGTATCTACTAGAGTCTCGTATGAATAGCAACAACAAAAGTTCAGAAATTGAAGTCATCAAATGCATATCACATGGAATCCAAACAGCTCCACATCACTGATGGATTTTGAATCATCTGGCTTCTCCAATGGACCCCTAACTAATCCTGGGTGCACATCCTGATCCAAATCAACTTGCCTTGGCCTCCTTATCCTTCAAATACCATCATGCTTCTGGACTCTCCTTGAATTCAAGCATCATGCAATATATGAGGTGCAAAGCACTATGTACATCAAATATCTTGTTCACTCTTTTCCCCTCTTATCAAAGTGGATAAAGCTACGAGTCAACCAATTCCTCTTAACCTATGTCACAAGGTTCGTGTTTGGCAACAATAAAATTGGGATGAAATTCGATGAGGGAAAAATTCAAAAAAAAATTGTGATTAAATTTGCCTTAGATGAGGAAATGTCCTTGGGATAGGGGACAGCTAGGGGACTCTGACTTTGACTTCTTGAGGAAAAAACTTCGACTCTCAAAGAAGCACAAATTTAGCATATGAATTCTACTAATTCTTATATTTTAAAGTTCTAAGCCCATTTGGGTGCTGGAATACCAAATGCTGGATATGGTCAATTCTGGAAGATACATATCCTAGAAATGATTTCCGGAATATGGGCGGGACCCGTTTGGTTCACCCGGAAGATGACTGAGAAGATGCATAAATAATTTTAATTGTTTATTTCTTAATTTTTTTGAATATGGTGAGTATGTGTGTATATATACACACACACACATGTACACATACACGCGTGTGTATACACACACATATGTGTATATATACACGTGTGTATATATACACATGTTTATACATGTGTATATATACACACTTGTATATACATGTGTGTATATACATGTGTATATATACACACATGTATATATATACACATATGTGTGTATATACACATGTATACACATACACACGTGTGTATATACACACATACACACACATGTGTATATATACACACATACACACATATACACACATACACACATTTACACATCTATCATGTCATGGATTCGACGAGATATTAAATTTGCTTTTGTAAAAATTGGAATTGGAATTGGAATTCAATTCAATTCCACCTATTTAGGTGGAAGATTGATATGCCCATTTTGGGGCAAAATCAGAATTTCATATTTCCAATTCCATTTTTATTTATGGACCCAAACATGGAATTTGGCATTATCCAGAATTAGATAATGCCAATTCCAATCTAATTCCAGCCCCCAAACGTTATGTATAAGTGCATGCTTTATCCATGTTTTCGTATGAATATTTTAATTTTCCCTATTGTTATATAGCTGTCCCCTTTGCCATCCCTACCCGTCCCCAAAATTGGCAAAAAAATTTGTCGCCCCTGGAAACTTGTCCCCCCGTACCTTGCCGTACCCATCCCGGAAACTTTGGGTAACCTTGGATATAACTAATATTACATTTATATTTATTATTTTTAAATTTATTCTTATATTTTTTATCATTAAACATATAGAAATAAATATAATATTAACAATATAATAAAATAAATATTATATATAAGATATTTTATGCAACATATATATATATATTAAAAAAACATTATATTTATTAAAATTAAATTTCAGTAGAGTGGCTCACAAAAATCTTGGTGTCTCTAGTGTTGGATGTATCATCTATGATTGTGAGGGAAGGTTCATTAAAATTAAATTCCAATGGAGTGGCTCACAAAAATCTAAGTGCATCTGGTGTTGGATGTATCATTTATGATTGGAAGGGAAGGTTCATTGGTCACCTATCCAAAAAATTGCCTATCAAAACCAACAGTGAAGCGAAACTATAGGTATTATAATTCGGACTCCAACTTGCTGGAAATCAAATATTAGCTATGTTACCCCAGGTTCCCGGGATGGGGGGACATGAAGACGGGGAAACGGGTTTCCGAGACGATTTTTTTTTTCTTGGAGTAGGGGACGGCAGTGGGAACAACTATATAAAAATAGGTAAAGTTTTAAATATATAGGGAAATTTTAAATATTCATATAAAAACATGGATAACGCATGCTTACATAAATTATAGAACCTTAACAATATAATGTTTGTGTTAAATAATTTAATTTTATAGTTCACATGAGAGTGCAAATCAAACAAATTATCAAAACTGAAACATTAATTTTATGGGACAGCCAAAGGAAAGGTTTCCGGAAGTTTCCGAGTTTCCGAGACGTTTTGGAAACGGGGACAGGTCAATTTTTGTCGAAAACGCGTCCCTGGGTAACATAGAATATTAGCTAAGTCATCGCTACGGGTACAAATATGGATACGGGTACAAGAACCCGCTACGTGGATGTGGAAATTGTTTTTAGGGGGTTTGGGTATGTGTGAATATATAAATATATATATACACATACAAAAAAATTTAAAAATATATAAAATTGTAAAACTAAATCATTTGATAGTATGATACTTCATCATTGATCAATGCCAAATGCCAAAGATAAATATTAAATGTCAATTGATAGTTCAAAAATATTCAAATAAGCCATATCATATATGTCTAGGTTCACAATTCAAATCTAAATCATTACAATTACAAAATTGATAATAAAAAATGGTAATTGTCTGCTATCTTCAATGTAGTTCATCAATCATCAAAATCATTATCAAAAAAATCATCATCTATTGCATTTTCAGCTGCTGCAAGTTCAAGATCATTTGAACCCAAAGCAGTGCCACTTGGACTAGATGCACCATGTTTTAGGTTTTTAGAAAAAAAATTAAAAAGAAACTTTATTTTTATGTTTTTGAAGTCATATTCTGTGACTGGCCATGGATGCGGTTCGGATGTACCCTAGATGCGCATCCAAGACACATTTGAACCACATCCAAACCCATTCGCACTTCTAGGATGTGAATCTAGTAACTAAGAATATTAGTAGAACCGAGATAGAAGGGAACTTTGTAGTTAGAACGAAGTTGATCTAGAGTTGGAAGTTAAAAGTTTTGTTGGAAAGGATATCTGAGTTTGCGTTCATATTGGAAAATTACAAGATTGACCACATATATTGAGAGGCCAACGAAGTGGCCAATGGACTTGCCAACATGTCGATCGTCGGGAAAAATGTGAAGAACAATCAAGTGTTATTTCATGATGAAATTTCAACTTCCTTATCGGAGTAATAATGTAAACATCAAGGAAATCATTTCTAGACTACCCAAAGTAGCACCCGTAGCTAGCCAGAAACGGATTTTATGGAGCATACTCTCTCATTAATTGTCATGTGTGTAAGCTGCCTCAACTTGCAATACCATTTGGCAGCCATTCTAGCAACTGTATTTGAGTTGAGAAGAAACGCGCCTAACCTACACTCGCCAACAAATGGAATTTGTTCGAAACATTACGGTGAAGAGCGTTTTCAAGATACATCATGGGTTAATCTTGAATGCAGTAATATGAGTGTTGGAGGAAGCCTTCATGGATGGATGTGAAGTTCCCAAAATACTGATGTAGTTTTCACAAACTCACTGTTCTATGTTTCAATTATGTATGAATGTAGATAAATAAATGCATGAACAAACATCTTCCATTGATAAAGAATAAACACATTCACCGTAATTATGACAAATTACTGTTATTCCACTTCACGCATTCATAATTATTGAATATGCAACTGAGATATTTGAACTTAAAAACGCATATAGTATTGAGTAATGAATATTATCTAAGCACCTGTGGTTAAAAATGGCGTTCTGGGGAGTTGAATGGCGCCCCACAGATCATTGACATCTGACATGCTGGTATCATTCTGTGAAACTAGCTGCGCATCCGACACCCCGACTTCCGCATAGTGTAGCATGTAAATATTGCAGACCCCAATATGCTTCGGTAATTGCCAAACAATGCCCTGTCATCTCTATCCGCTTCTGCTAACTTCTAAAATGGGCGGTTGTTTCCAGTCAACTCCCATACAAATAGTGCCCCGTCATCTCTATCTGCTTCCGCTGACTTCTAAGATGGACTGTGGTGTCCAGTCAACTCCCATACGACACTCCTTGTCATTTTGCCAAGAGCCGCCGTATACTGCCAAACCGCATCGTTCGCGGAAGGCTATACTCTATAATGCATTAACAACTCAGCCCGACACTTCTATTCGGCATCGACAACCAACATCCATTCGACGTCTTATTCTTCCAAATTCCCTTGACTCTGTAAGTCTCGATTCCACTAGGCCAGACGTTAACCTGACGAAAGGAATGTGATTTTGTTGTCTTCACTCCAAGAACCTTTTCTATCAAACTCCAAGCATACCTCCATTCTCTCGACAATCCCATTATAAGGGAAAGGATTCCCGTAATATAACTTCTTCGAAGATTAGTATTTAAATATTAGTTTAGAATTATAACTAATACTTAAATATTCAACCTTATTAATTACTTAATATTAGTATATATTGTGAATTACCAATATTAAACAATTAATGTTATTAATTCAATATCACAAATCTGGGACATTACAATGGACCATAGATACAAGGTTAACACGGGCATCTCATCCATGTTTTTCACTTCCATCATCGATCTAGGGGAGACAATGGACTTGGCTAGGTAATTGTACAAAAGGCTAATTCGGAAGCAACTACTCGACAATTTGGAAGCCGTGTTGGAAATGGTGACTGACAACAGTCTATGGATTTCTCCAAAATTAAGGCTCAAGAGATGAAGGTTGAGCGTTTTACATTAGTCTTCACTTCTATACAGTTATCCTTACCTTGACATTGCCAGCTCACAAGAAAATATGCCTTGTTTCTCAAGAAAACTCTATGATTGAACCCAACAGAGGGACTTGACTAGCTCCAAGAGTTCATAGCGGAGGAACAGTTGGACTAAAAGATTTTCTATTGGTAATGTAGAGAAGCTAATTTTTATAATCAGTAGATGTTATGTAGGAAAGCATGCTTTATTTTGTTTTCTCTGGGAGCAAGATATATGTATCAAGAAAGTAGACAATAGTAAACTAGGACTCCAGTTTTGATGTTCTTTTGGGGGACTCTAATGGCGAAAGCCACACTAAAAAATTGAAAATCTTCTTATGATGATATAACAAGAGGAGACCCCAAGTTTATATTTTGATGCAAGAGCATCTTGGGTTCTTTGGCAATCCTTATCAACCAAAAATATGTTTGCTTTTGTTCTTTAGCTTGTTTGGAGGCTGCTCGGTAAAGTGTTCGGTAATTGTTGTTGCTCGGTTACTTGTTCTGTCATGCTTTACCGACGGGTCTCGATGAACGTTATGGCTGCTCGGTTGGGTTTTCACCGAGTTGTTTCTGTTGCTCGGTTGGTCTTCATCGAGTTGTTCCTGTTGCTCGGTCGGCTTCTTACCGAGTTGTTTATCTTGTTCTGGCTGACTTCTGCATTTAATTCCCGTAGCGTAATTAATGTGGGATCTCTCATTGGGATGTGTGTAGACCCAAATCTGGGTCTTTACTGTTTCCTATGTTGGATCTTTAGGATCTGAGTGCCGACCTCTTTGGTGGACTCTTGTATATATTTGGTTTCTGTTCTTAGATTTAGGGAGAAAATGAGTTTTTGGGGAGATAGAAGATTAAGGTTATCATATTTGGGATGGCAAATCTATGACCTCGCATGTATCTAAATTATTCTGTAAACATTTGAATGTATATGGCCGAAACTGGGAAGGCCTTATAGGCTGACATGTATTGAGTTTGATGAGCATCTGCTGTTTTCTTCTCTCCCTTCTTGTGTTGTTGCTTCCTTGTTGTTCTGCAAGTTAGCTTGGATAGTTGGGAGTGCCTTAGGCCCCTGTTCTCCTTACCCTCCTTGCGTCAGGTGGTATCAGAGCGAAGGTGAGATCTAGGTTCCTTCTTATAAGCCCTAACCCTAGTGGTTGATATTGTTGTGGGGTAGCAGATTGCAATCTGACGTACAATTGCAGAGGGTTTCAAAATGGTTTGTGGGAGAGGAAATGCAGATCCAGGTCTAGCTGATATGTTAAGACAGATGGCTGCAAGATTGGAAGCTGTTGAGAGAGCCCAATGTAGAGGAAGACATCTTGAAGATGTTAGTGATGATGAATTGGAAGAAGTGCAAGGAGAAGCTGCACCTGCACCTGTTATGGATCAGGAAGAAGAAAGATTCTTGCGAGCATTGACAAGCTTGATGTCCACACCTCAGTTTAATCCTCCTAAATATAGTGGAAAGTTGGATTCTGATGAATTGATCGACTGGATAACTGAGATGGAAAAGTACTTTGAGTATGAGAATGTATCAGAGGAGAAGAAAGTAAAGATTGCAAGTACAAAGTTGAAAAGTCATGCATCCTTATGGTGGGAGCATTTGCAATTGGATCGAAAGAAGAAAGGAAAAGACAAGATCAAGGTATGGGATAAGATGATAAACAAATTGAAAGGCAAGTTTCTACCTTGTGATTACCAGATTAACCTGATTAGGAGAATGCAAAGTTTGAAGCAGAAAGATAGCTCGGTAAAGGATTATATTGAAGAATTCTACAGATTGGACATCAGATCTGAACATGTTGAAGATGAAGTGGAAAGAATAGCAAGGTATCTGAATGGATTAAGAAGTTCTATACAAGATGAGATCAACTTGGTCAAGATGGAGAGCATTGAAGAGCCATATATGTTTGCCCTAAAAGATGAGGAGAAATTGAACAAGAGATATGAACAAAGGCAAAGAGGAAGAGGTGGTAGATTCCCTACTGGGAGAGGAAGATCTCATGGTGAAAACAGTAGATCTGAACTAGACAAGACAATTTCCGACACATATCAAGACAAAGGAAAGACCGAATGGAAAGGTGGAAGTTCATTCCGAGGAAGAGGCAACTACTCCCGAGGTGGTTATAGCAGAAGAGGGTTCCAAGGAACTTGTTAAAATTGAGGTGAAGGACATCGATCTTTTGAGTGTGTGAAGAGCCTGACCTAGCTCTTCTATAATTTGATAATACTTTGTAGCAAGAAAACAAAACTTTGCCGAAATGAATTAATTTATTAAATCAACAATCCAATCTACTTCTCAAATTGCTGACATGATTGTTTCCAGCACTGTTATTTCTTTATTAAATCAGATCAAAACATGGAGATTGTTCAATCCATACATACATTTAGCTCTTGCGTAATTCAAATCTGGAAAATGCTAGATATTTATTATTTATTCTATAATGTGTTGATCAAGGTAAGAACCTGGTATCGCTGGTGTAATAGCTGGACTTGAATGGTATCTATCTCCTTCTAAGTCCACGCGAATGCAATGCAAGGTGATGAGCCTGCGAATTGCCAGCCGTAGTAGCTACAATGTTCTTCACGCTGCCTTCAATGATTTCTTTCGCGGCCTGGACTGTCTCACGCGGCCCTTTTGTTTGATGTGCGCGGTATTTACTAGCATGTGTAGCATGCTCCTTCACGTGACTCCTGCCAGCCCTCACATAACTTCTGCAACCGTAGCTTAGAGCTACCTCAATGTCACGCGGATCCACCTTTGGTAGCCGGACCTGCTGCCAATCATGTGCAATATACAACAATGGTGGTTGCAGCTAGTGGTGCGACCTGTCTAAAACGTGACCCAGTTGTCACTCCTTGTGCCTCCTTTCAGCAAATCGGATTTATGGTTCGATTTACCCAATTCTTGCCAATCCTCAGTAGAATTTCGCACCCTTAGTGTGCACACAACTTTCAGACTTCAAACTCTCTTCAATCGCATACAGCAGCACGATGAAGATGTGATTGATCATACAACAGCGATCAATCAGTGATTAATTCCCAGAAGAATCAGTCTTCTGCAATTAATTTGACCCTTTCAAATCAGCAAGGGCTCAGATAATGAGAACAATTCTCGAGACCAAATTTTATAAAAGATAATCGATATCCAGTCATCACAATAAGCCTGAATATATAACTCCTTGGATGCAAGAGTTTCTAAAACCAATTCCCAGTTATCTAGTCTTCAAAACGTCAACTTCTAAAAGTATTATAATAATAAGTTATTAATATTATAATACTATAATCAATTTATTAATTAATAACATATCGTTATTAATTAATATTATTATGCCTCTGATGACGAATTCTGCATCCACTGAAAGAATAACTGATCAACCTGGTCTTCAACTGCACTGCCAGAAATAGTAACTGGCCATCAACTGACTTACTATAAATAGTAAGTCTAAAAATAGAAAGTCCATAAATAGAATCTGAATGTCGAGACCCTCAAAACAAACTGTCAACTCACGAGGGTCGCACTGGTGAGCTAACCATATTCAGGTTCCCAGAACCTGCTAATTCGGGGACATCACAGTCCACCCTCCCTGAAATTGCTTGTCCTCAAGCAATCGTAATCCCGGGTACTGCATAATATCCTCGGCCTCCCAAGTGGCATCCTCGTCAGGTAACCCCTGCCACTTGACCAAATACTCCCGGATGGTTCTCCGGCGCAACTGCCTCTCGCGGATATCCAAAATGGCCTCTGGTATCAACTCCAGTTTTCCCTCATCATCCAGGGGTGGTAACATAGCAGAAGGAATCACAGTTCGGCCTAATGCCTCCTTAAGGCGCGAAACATGAAACACATTATGCACTCTACTATCTGCCGGTAATTCCAGCTCATAAGCCACCTCTCCAACTCGCCTAACCACCCGGAACGGCCCATAGTACCTTGGTTTGAGCTTTTCAGCTCCGCTCTTCTTGATAGAAGATTGCCTATAAGGCTGCAGCATAAGATAAACCATGTCCCCAACCTCAAAGGAGCGGGTTGTCCTCTTCTGGTCTGCATACTGTTTCTGTACATTCTGGGCTCTCTGTATGTTGTCCCTCAATGCCCTCATAATGTCCTGGCTGTCCTGCAGTAACTCTCCTGTGCTGGGCACCCTGCTGTCACTGCATAATAAATCTAAGAAAGTCGGGGGATCATAGCCATATAAGGCACGAAAAGGGGACATCTGTATGCTCATGTGAAATGTGGAGTTATAATAATACTCACACATATGGATCCATTTAACCCAAGCCTTTTGCTGTGATGAAACATAATTCCGCAGATAGCCTTCCACCCATTTATTGACAATCTCAGTCTGGTCGTCAGTCTGCGGATGATAGTTGATGCTCGGTGTCAACTCTGCGCCACATAATCTAAAGATCTCCTGCCAGAAGTGACTCATGAAGTGACTATCTCGGTCACTCACAATGTTTCGGGGTAAGCCGTGCATCCGGAACACATCCCGAAAGAATAACTCGGCCAACTGTACTGCAGAAAAGGTAGTGGTGATGGGGAAAAAATGTGCATATTTTGTGAGCCTATCAACCACCACGAAAATGCAATCCCGTCCTTGGGCTTTGGGTAGCGCCACAATGAAGTCCATAGAAATACTTTCCCATTTCCGCTCAGGAATGGGAAGTGGCTGTAACAACTCGGCGGGGTAAGTATGCTCTTGTTTGTTCTGCTGACAAATAGAGCATTCGCAAACATATCGCTGAACATCTCCCTTCAGTCCCTTCCAGGTAAACCTCTCCCGAATCTACCTGTAGGTTTTAAAGAAACCTGGATGACCCATCATAGGTGTGTCATGGAAGGCCCGAAATACTATCTCACGGAGTCCTAATCCTGCCACAAGAAAAATCCTTCTCTTATAAATTATCAACTCATCCATTAGGGAATATCGGTCATCCTGGATACTGCCATCAATAATGCCTGTTGCCCATGTATCCCTGGCATACTCAGCTAGAATCAAATGCCTCCAAGCTTCAGAGACCTGGGTAAGTGAACAAAGGTGGGGTCTCCGGGACAGAGCATCAACCACCACATTCTGGGTCCCTTTGATATAAGTAATATCAAAGTCATATGACTGCAACTTACTCACCCATTTCTGTTGTCTCTCATTCAGATCTCGCTGCCCAAGAAAATGTTTCAAACTGTTATGGTCGGTTTTGATGCAAAATTTACTTCCTACCAAAAACTGTCTGAATTTGGCCAAGGCATGCATAATGGCCAACATTTCCTTATCGTACACACTGAATGCCCTCTCAGGACCACGTAGTTTCCGACTCTCGAACACAATGGGATGACGATCCTGGGATAATACTGCTCCTATACCCTCTCCTACAGCATCGCAGTGTAAATCAAAGGGTCTCAAAAAATCTGGCAGTGCCAAGACCGGACAAGTAGTCATGATGGCCTTGAACCTCTCAAAGCACTCCTGTGCCTAAGTAGTCCACTGGAAGGCACCCTTACGTGTCAAGTCTGTAAGGGGGGCAGCATGTCTAGAAAATCCTGCCACAAATCGGCGATAGAAAGCACATAAGCCAATGAACCCCCTCAACTGTGTCAGGGTCTCTGGCGTGGGCCAGTCTATAATGTCGCGGACCTTATCAGGGTCCATCCGCACACCTTCTGCACTAATGATGTGTCCCAAATAAAGCAGCTCTGTCATTCCCAAGGCGCACTTGGATTCCTTGGCATATAAGGAATCCCTCTCCAATATACT
>MU226817.1:523661-546931 GCA_018584345.1 Thuja plicata
TAACCATCTGCTACCTGCACTCTCAATCCTGCAAACTCCTCTGTCTGGATACCTCTGCGAGTCACCAAACGAGAGTCAATGAAATTATGAGTGGCTCCTGTATCAAAAAGAGCAATCACTCTCTGTCTAGCCAGTAGACCATGTAGTCTGAAGTCCCCCTCTATCCTCATACTGGAAAGATATGCTACCTTGAGGTGTGATGTGTCACCCTCCTCCTCTGTATACTCCTCTGCCCCCTGAATGCCTTGCCCCTCATCAGTCAACTCCTCTGTGTACTCGGGAACATCCTCATCGTCATAAAACCACTCCATCATCCTGTGCTTCCCCTGGGGTTTCATAGGGCAATTATGCGTGACATCGTACGGTTCCCGACAGTAGAAACAAAGTCTCTTCCTCAAATCATTAAGTGTCTCCTGATCCAAGGGTGCGGCCATAGGACGTTTAGAATCTGATTTCTCTTCCCTTCTTGGGGCTGTCCTATCATAGGGTGGTCTTGAAGGTCTGGCAGCAAACTGTCTCCTGGGTGCAGAAGCCTCAAGATCTCTAGCCTTCTTCATGGCTTCATGCTGTGATGGGGGATCTAGGGATTTAACCCATCCTCGTAGTGGTTCAACCAATCCCTCTAGGAAGAGCATCACCCTCCTCCGCTCTGATATGTCGTACACCATCACTGAAATACGCTGAAACTCGCTGATGTACGCCTCTAGGTTGGCTGTCTGTCGTAATTGAGCTAACTCCCTGAAATAGACCTCGAGGTCTTTCCTGTCGAAGCACTCAATTAATCTACCACAAACTCCTGGTAGATGGTGATCCGATCATGGTGTAATGACCTAAGCCCGTGGTACCACCAGTCTTGGGCAGATCCATCCAAGTGTAGAACTGCAAATCTGATAGCATCCATTTCAGTCATTGGACGCAATGCAAGGTAAGTATCAAGCTTGTGGATCCAAGCCCTAGCAGTGACCCTACTACTGCCATCAAAGTGTGCTAGCATCATCTTGCTAGCTACTTGTCTCAAGTCGTTATTCCCCATTCTCTGCCTATCCTGTGCAGGTCTTCCCCTAGTATGTTCTCGTTTCTGAGTCAGGTAACGGTCAAAATTCAAGTTTTGTTTCAGGGCTGGGGGAAGGGCGTCCCATTCGGCATAGTGTGAGACTATGTCGTCAGCAAAGGGACCATTCTCATCATTAACGTTGGGGGTGTCAGTCTCTGGCCTCATAAATCTGGGCCCTTGGGGCCTGAATGGATCTCTCCTATCACCTGTCCTGTCAGCTCTCTCCTGTCTCGGAGTCCGAGGCTCATACTCTCTGTGCCGGTCATCAACCCGTGACCGATGTGATGCAACAGAAGCATCATGTGATCTCTCTCTGCTCTGACCCCTAGAAAGACTGAATCGTCTCAAAGTGTCAGACAGCTCATGTAATACATCAGCTACATGATGCTGGCCTGCGGCTAAGCTTCTGAAGGTTTCCCTAGCCTCCCTGTCTATATCTGCCTCGGTGGGCTCGGCCTGGCCTGCTAATCCACCTGCATTATTATCATCACCTAGTATTGTACCAAACTGGATCTTTGCATCATCCACATTTGGTGGAGGCGAAGCGCCTCTCCTGTAATAATGTCGGCCAGGAATGAATCTCTTGTCGTCTGCCATTATCCTCAAATAACTAAAAGTAACTGGACCCGATTTCCCTGCAAGCTGGCAGGAAACCGCTCTGATACCACTGTGAAGAGCCTGACCTAGCTCTTCTATAATTTGATAATACTTTGTAGCAAGAAAACAAAACTTTGCCAAAATGAATTAATTTATTAAATCAACAATCCAATCTACTTCTCAAATTGCTGACATAATTGTTTCCAGCACTGTTATTTCTTTATTAAATCAGATCAAAAAATGGAGATTGTTCAATCCATACATACATTCAGCTCTTGCGTAATTCAAATCTGGAAAATGCTAGATATTTATTATTTATTCTATAATGTGTTGATCAAGGTAAGAACCTGGTATCGCTGGTGTAATAGCTGGACTTGAATGGTATCTATCTCCTTCTAAGTCCACGCGAATGCAATGCAAGGTGATGAGGCTGCGAATTGCCAGCCGTAGCAGCTACAATGTTCTTCACGCTGCCTTCAATGATTCCTTTCGCGGCCTGGACTGTCTCACGCGGCCCTTCTATTTGATGTGCGCGGGATTTACTAGCATGTGTAGCATGCTCCTTCGCATGATTCCTGCCAGCCCTCACGTAACTTCTGCAACCGTAGCTTAGAGCTACCTCAACGTCACGTGGATCCACCTTTGGTAGCCAGACCTGCTGCCAATCGCGTGCAATATACAACAATGGTGGTTGTAGCTAGTGGCGCGACCTGTCTAAAACGTGACCCAGCTGTCACTCCTTGTGCCTCCTTTCAACAAATCGGATTTATGGTTCGATTTACCCAATTCTTGCCAATCCTCAGTAGAATTTTGCACCCTCAATGTGCACACAACTTTCAGACTTCAGACTCTCTTCAATCGCATACAGCAGCACGATGAAGATGTGATTGATCATACAACAGCGATCAATCAGTGATTAATTCCTAGAAGAATCAATCTTCTGCAATTAATTTGACCCTTTCAAATCAGCAAGGGCTCAGATAATGAGAACAATTCTCAAGACCAAATTTTATAAAAGATAATCGATATCCAGTCTTCACAATAAGCCTGAATATATAACTCCTTGGATGCAAGAGTTTCTAAAACCAATTCCCAGTTATCTAGTCTTCAAAACGTCAACTTCTAAAAGTATTATATTAATAAGTTATTAATATTATAATACTATAATCAATTTATTAACTAATAACATATCGTTATTAATTAATATTATTATGCCTCTGATGACGAATTCTGCATCCACTGAAAGAATAACTGATCAACCTGGTCTTCAACTGCACTGCCAGAAATAGTAACTGGCCATCAACTGACTTACTATAAATAGTAATTCTAAAAATAGAAAGTCCAGAAATAGAATCTGAATGCCGAGACCTTCAAAACAAACTGTCAACTCACGAGGGTCGCGCTGGTGAACTAACCATATTCAGGTTCCCAGAACCTGCTAATCAGGGACATCACAGAGTGTACACATGCAAGCAAGAAAGTCGGTAGCAGCAGAAATGCTTTGGTGCAAGAGGAGTCACCGAATGAACCTGAGAAGGAAGGAAATCTAATGATCAAAAGGATACTTTGGAGTGAGAAAGATAAGCAAGATCCTGTTAGGAAAAGTTTGTTCAAGACCAGATGTAGAGTTGCAAATAAAGTTTGGAAAGTAATTGTTGATAGGGGAAGCTCAGAAAAGCTGGCATCTGAGGAAATGGTCACGAAGTTGCAGTTGGAAAGGATGAAGCACCGGAAACCCTATCAGATTTCATGGATCAAGGATGAGCATACATTAATGGTGAGTGAACAATGTTTTGTGAATCTGAAAATTGGAAAGTATTATGATAAGGTGTTGTGTGATATTATGCTAATGGATTGTTGTCATATTTTGTTGGGCAGACCTTGGCAGTATGAAAGACATGCTATACATGATGGAAGAGTGAATAGATATACTATTTGGGTTGATGGTAAGAAACAAATCTTGTTACCTCTGGTTGAAGAATCTGTTGGTGAGATATGTACATCTGTGAAAATTTGTTTGATGGAAGGTAGACAGTTTGTTAAGGATTTGACAAGAAATGATATTTGTTATGCTTTGATTCCTAACAAACCGAGTAAGAATACAAAAGATAAAATTACTGCAGAGGTTGAGAAATTGCTCACCGAGTACAAGGAGATCATTTCAGATAAAGTACCCGATGGTTTGCCACCGATGAGAGATATTAGTCATTGTATGGATCTGATTCCTGGAGCTAGTTTACCGAACACGACACCACATCGGTTGACACCGAATGAGAATGAAAAGCTTAACTGACAAGTTCATGAGTTGTTGAACAAGGGTTTGATTAGAGAAAGTTTGAGTCTATGTGCAGTACCAGCTGTATTGGCACCTAAGAAGAATGCAGAATGGCAAATGTGCACTGATTCAAATGAAATCAATAAGATCACAGTTAAGTATAGGTTTCCTATACCGAGGATGGATGATATAATGGATTGTTTGAGTGGAGCATGATATTTTACCAAAATTAATTTGAAGAGTGGATATCATCAGATCAGAATCAGAGAAGGTGATGAGTGGAAGACGGCTTTCAAGACAAAACAAGGTTTGTATGAGTGGTTGGTTATGCCCTTGGTTTAACTAATGCACCAAGTACATTTATGAGGTTAATGAATGAAGTTTTGAAGAAATTGTTGAATAAATGTGTGATTGTATACTTGGATGATATTCAAATATTCAGTAAGACTAGAGAAGAGCATTTGATGCATATGAGACAAGTATTGCAGAGATTGAAAGAGGAAAAGTTGCTGATAAATCTGAAAAAGTGTTCCTTTATGAAAGAAGAACTTGTGTATTTAGGTTTTGTGATTTCAGCTGATGGTTTGAAGATGGATCCTGAGAAGGTTGACGCTATACTTAGTTGGCCTACACCTAAGAATGTTAGTCAGGTAAGATCATTTCATGGATTGGCAAGTTTTTACAAGAAGTTTATCCTAAATTTCAGTTCTATTTGTAATGCTATGACTGAGACAATGGGGGGAGACAAAAGAGAATTCAAATGGACACATGGAGCTGATAAGAGTTTTGAGACTTTGAAGAAGAAGGTTGTTGAATTGCCTGAGTTAGCCTTACCTGATTTCAATAAGGTGTTTCAAGTTGAATGTGATGCAAGTGGAAGTGCAATAGGAGTTGTGTTGACCCAAGAAGGTAAGCCTGTTGCTTTCTTTAGTAAAAAGTTGAATGATGCTAAAAGGAAATATTTTGTCTATGATCAAGAATTCTATGCTATTGTGCAAGCTCTGAAGAAATGGAGACTTTATTTGATACCAAGTGAATTTGTGTTGTATATTGATCATAAGGCTTTACAATATTTGGGTAGTCAAAATAAGTTGAATCAGAGACATATGAAATGGGTAGAGTATTTGCAGAGTTTCACATTTGTGATAAAGCATAAGAGTGGAGTTTCTAACCGAGTTGCTGATGCATTGAGTAGAAGATCTTTGTTGGCTGAAATGAGAATTGAAGTTCTTAGTTTTGATGACATGAAGAACTTGTATGAAAAATAATCCTGATTTTTCTGAGCAATGGAGAGTGTGCAGAGCACCTATTCCAAACCAACCAAGTATGAAGACTATTTCATTCAGGAAGATATGTTGTTCAAAGGTATCCAGTTGTGCATACCGAGAGGATCAATGAGAACTAATTTGATAAAGGAAAAACATAGTAGTGGTTTGGCTGGACATTTTGGTATTGATAAGACATTGAGTTTGTTGAAGGAAAGGTATTTTTGGCCTCAATTGTATAAGGATGTTCAAAAATTTGTGAAAAGTTGTGGAGTTTGTCAAGTTGCAAAAGGAGTAAGTCAGAATACTGGATTGTATACCTCGATTAGTGTTGCTGAGAAACCTTGGAGTAATATCAACATGGATTTTGTTCTTGGCTTACCAAGGACAACAAGAGGTAATAATTCTATGTTTGTTGTTGTGGATAGATTTTTTAAGATGACACATTTCATACCATGTAGAAAAACATCAGATGCAATACATATAGCAGATCTTTTCTTTAAGGAGATTGTCAGATTGCATGGATTACCGAGGAGTATCATCTCTGACCAAGATAGTAAGTTTGTCATCTATTTTTGGAAAACACTTCGGAAGAAGTTGGACACCGAGTTGAAATATAGTTCTACATTTCATCCATAGACTGATGGACAAACAGAGGTTATAAACCGAAGTTTGGGTAACCTGTTAAGATGCTTAGTTGGAGACACACCGAGTAATTGGGATTCGATGTTGGTACAAGCAGAGTTTGCATATAACAGTTCAGTAAATAAGAGTTCTGGAAAGACACCTTTTGAGATTGTTCATGGCACACAACCGAGAGGTATATCTGACTTGAGAGACATTGTTGGAGAAGAGAAAAGAAGTGCTGAAGCAGAAAATTTTGCTAAGTTCATGAAGACATTGCATGAGGATGTAAAACAGAAGTTGGATGATGTTGGTACAAGCAGAGTTTGCATATAACAGTTCAGTAAATAAGAGTTCTAGAAAGACACCTTTTGAGATTGTTCATGGCACACAACCGAGAGGTATATCAGACTTGAGAGACATTGTTGGAGAAGAGAAAAGAAGTTCTGAAGCAGAAAAAATTGCTGAGTTCATGAAGACATTGCATGAGGATGGAAAACAGAAGTTGGTAAAAAGTAATCAGAAATACAAGGATAGTGCAGATAAATCAAGAAGACATAAAAGTTTTCAAGTTGGTGATGCAATAATGGTTCATTTGAAGAAAGGCAGATTTCCTATTGGAACATATGGTAAACTGAAAATGAAGAAATTTGGTCCTTGCAAAATATTGAGAAGATTTGACAGTGTAAATGCTTACGAAGTAGAATTACTTGATGACATGGATATATCACCTATATTCAATATTTCAAATTTGTATGAGTACCATGAACCGGATGAAGTGACAGTATCAAGTGATTATCCTAAGAAACAGACAGAGGAAGTTGAGCAGATTTTGAAACAGAGAGTTGGCAGAAGTACAAGAGGAAAGAATTACATGGAATATCTGATAAAATGGAAGAACAGACCGATTGAGGACTCATCTTGGATTTCTCAATCTGAGTTGGATTCAATTCAGGTTGGACCTGACACATGATTCAGGGAATCATTTCTTTTAAACCTAGGTGTCTGATGCAGGAGCATCTTGGGTTCTTTGGCAATCCTAATCAACCAAAAGTATGTTTGCTTTTGTTCTTTAGCTTGTTTGGAGGCTGCTTGGTAAAGTGTTTGGTAACTGCTTTGCTCGGTTACTTGTTCTGTCTTGCTTTACCGACGGTTCTCGGTGAATGTTCTGGCTGCTCGGTTGGGTTTTCACTGAGTTGTTTCTATTGCTCGGTTACCTTCTTACCGAGTCGTTGTTGTTGCTCGGTTGGTCTTCACCGAGTTGTTCCTGTTGCTTAGTCGGCTTCTTACCGAGTTGTTTGTCTTGTTCTGGCTGACTTCTGCATTTAATTTTCGTAGTGTAATTAATGTGGGATCTCTCATTGGGATGTATGTGGACCTAAATTTGGGTCTTTACTGTTTCCTATGTTGGATCTTTAGGATTTGAGTGCCGACCTCTTTGGTGGACTCTTATATATATTTGGTTTTTGTTCTTAGAGTTAGGGAGAAAATGAGTTTTTGGGGAGATAGAAGATTAAGGTTATCATATTTGGGATGGCAGGTCTGTGACCTCGCATGTATCAAGATTATTTTGTAAACATTTGAATCTATATGGCCGAAACGGGGAAGGCCTTATAGCCTGACATGTATTGAGTTTGATGAATTAATACAAAGTATCTGTTGTTTTCATCTCTCCCTTCTTGTGTTGTTGCTTCTGTGTTGTTCTACAAGTTGTCTTGGATAGCTAGGAGTGTCTTGGGCCCCTGTTCTCCTTACCCTCCTTGCGTCATATTTTAACTATTAAAAAACATATTAAATTTATATTATAAATATACAAAAATATAATAAAATAAATAATATTACGAACATATTAAGAAAAGAACATAAGGGCTATCGAGAGTGAATGAGTTGTCAATGTTAAAGTGCAAGAGGAAGTTGAAGGTAACGATAGAAAATATTCTCTCCGCTCTATGCTTTACCCAATGAAACCATTGAAACCTGCTATTATGGAAGAAAGGGAGGGCGTTGAATGGCACTTGCAAATACTTCGTGCAGACCCATGCATGATATAAAGGCAAAATACACCAAAAAACATAAAAGAAACCTAAACACAATTTTTATAAAATATGTTTTAATAAAAAAACTGTGCACTTTATCCCTATGAATATTCAACGAATGTCCATGATTTTTTGGTAGTGTTAAAAAGTTCACCGAATTGCAATGTGAGGTCTTTCTGCCATACAACAACATTCATTTGGTCGAGCATAGAATCAATGCACTCATACACCTCTCCAAAGCTATGTGCATTGGCATCCCCGCATTTAATCATTTTGAAGACTAGAGAAATGATGGTGACAATATATTTATGTATCACCACAAGAAACATCACACTTCACCACATCCTTCACCCTCTTCCCCTACCCTTTCTTGGACGTAGGTCGTCAATTCCATTATGTTACCATAACCATTTAGTTGCAATGCCTCTTGCAATTAAAGCATCTACTTCAGAGAATGAAATATGATGCATATCTAGTCTCTATGGGTTTCAAGAATTCCTTCTTAAAGAAAGTCCTAAAGAGTTCATGCGATGTTGCAAATAAACATTTGCACATCTCTAGCATCATTAACAACTATTTTGACCCAAATAGTTTTCCCCACGTCCTTGAGTGCATTATTCATGGCATGCACACAAGGAGTCCACCAAATATGTCTATAAAGCTTCCTCAATTAACTTCCCTACAACTTTGCACACATGGACTGCATTTGCGACTGATTGGAACACATTTTGTGGCCCAACCTTCTCTATAGCATCTTTAAGGATATAAAATTAAAAATCATCCTTGCAATGCCCTAAACAATCAATAGCCCTAAGAAAATAAGGGCCCTTTGTACATGCAACTATGTTATTGATGAGTCGACGATGCCTAACATCTATCCACCCATCCATTATTATGTCACAGACCCAAGATTCCTTCACTTTCTCCGTAGAGAATCAATCTTGAAATTATTCTTATCCAAGATTGTGGTCCTCAATTTCGTCTCCCTAGTGGCACATATGATGGTCCCACCCTTGCTATCTTTCCCACAACCTTCTTATAATAAGGAGAGCGAGTCACATGGAATGGAATGCCATTGGCAAGAAGAATTTTCCAATGTTATCAACTACCTCATCTTTCAATTGCACAATGAATAAGTCTACTGGTGGGTTTGGAGCATCAATTGTCAATATGTGTTTCCCCTCAGCCTCTCCTACCCCTAAAGTAGGAAATTTGAATATGTGCAACTGAAATTTGCAAAGTAGTAGAAGTAGAACCCTATCTATAACGACCCCTCGGCCTTAGTGGAAAAGAAACAAATGTAAGTGTATTTTCTTCACTACCACCCCACAACATACTTATCTCTGCTCTATAGTTGAGTTTTTGTGCCAACTTCTCACATATATCTACACCTTTGCCTTAGATATGAAGGAGGTGGGCATCAACTCTAGTATTGTTGCCCTAAAATTGAAGCCTACAAAAGTGGGACTTCCACAACCTTAGAGGGGACTTAGGATTGAAGGGACCCTTAGCATATTTTTGTAGTAGTTTGGAAGGGCAACTAACATTTGCATTCCTAGTGGAACTAGTGGCTTCACCTCTCTTTGCTTTTGTACTTTCAAGTTTCATCAGGTGCATAATCAAATTTAATTTCAACTTCTTTGACATGTTGATCATACGCATATTGACATTGCAATAAAAGAAAACTATGCATAAAGCAAGGGATTAAGACACAAGGACTTCCTTTTTGTTTTTCTTACTTCGGGTCACACAAAATGCAGAAGCAAAGGACACATATATAGATATTCTTGTCCTTCAACTTTATCAAACAAGGATTTCACTTTTATTTTTCTTACTTCAGGTCACATGAAGCACAGAAGCAAAGGATAAATAATTGAAACTTGTGCTATAAAACTTGATACATTTTCTAAATGCATAGTTGATCCAAACTGATTTTTTGCATATATGTAATAACTGTGTATATGGTTAAATATGCTGAACTCATATAGCTCATATTGGATGGTGTGGGTGCTAACATATCATATTATGCAGGCCTTGCAGAGCCAGTGATATGTTGTGGATACATTTCTTTTGTTGTGGTCTTGCATGACCTAGTCGCAATGTCCTTTGGTGACCCTGCATGATCTACTAGTCTGTGATGTCTTTTATCTCTGTCATAATAAACTTCTAAATCTGTAACTCCTTTGCTATTGGTAAGCTATATTCAATAAAAAAAATGCATTGTTGCTGAGTCTGTTCAACTTAGAATATCAGTTAGTTTGCTCGATTAAATATGGAACAGCTGAATATCACTGGTTCAATTAATCCTTCAGCCAATTACCTCTATGGACCATGATTACAGGGATTTGGAAAGAAATATAAAAATAGTGACACATCTTGCTCTTATAGGCCGGAATGCAAAAATATCAAGATTCATATTATTTGAAAAGTAAATAATATTAGTTTGACCACAAAGCATTTGCACATATGCAACATATACCAAAACATAGTCTCTACAGAGAAAATCAAAATTAAAAGTATAGTTTAATCCACATGCGACTGACTGGTACTATCCATGAGGTGTTGTCACCTTATAATTTTATACATTAAAATGCATCACAACACATATCTAATCACATTCAGAAGCCATTTAGTACGTTAAACAGGAGATAATATGAAAAACTTGAGCCTGTGTTACAAAATTCATCCAGTTGTTTTCTTTTTTCAAAGAGATAAATGCCTAGATTAATCCTCCTTATTCAACTAATCTCGGTGCTTATTATCTTTGATAATTCCTTGTGGAAAATGAAGGATAGAACAAGAAGAATTCACTCAGCATATGGAAAAAAAATAATGTATTAGATAAATTTTAAGTTAAGAAAAAATAGAAGGAAAAACTGTGAACCAGAAGGCCCCAAATAGATACATGAAAAACTATGATGGCAAGAGAGGACCAAATAACCACATGCATACCTCCCATAAAAAGCTGCCCAGTGCAGTGCTGTCCACCCATGTCTATCTCGAAAATTCACAGACATGCCCACAAATGATATTGGGATTACAGCCCACTCATACCCCAGAGCTGCTACCAAGTGTATAACTCCTTGCCCATGACTATCAAGGGCGGTTGCACCACCTTTGTCAACCACTTTTTCCAAAACCCACTCCTGTAATTTCTTTTTTAAAATTAACTCAAGTAGATGACTCTTAGCTTCTGCCACAGATTTTCTTTTATTTGTGACCGATTTTGGAAGTGAAAGCCAGTCTCCCTCATTATTTGTGAATAGTAAAGAAATAGCTTTCTCCATATTTATCACTCGCTCAGTCTTTTTATTATCATGGGATGCTATGCCCTTAAAACTGGAGAAAAGTAAATGAAACAACCTTATCTGAAGTGCAAATTCCTCAAGTACTTCCTCAGTTTGAGCAGAACAGTTCTTCTTATCTAGGTCAATAAATGCATTAAGACGATATTCAAAGCTCAAAATTTGACTATGTGGCATTTGCTCATTGCAAGTCAAGTATAGATTGACGATCCCTGGAGCATGCTGTGGAGCCTTACATCTAAAAACTCCAATTTGCACAACCTCTGCTGGAACAATCACTTCACCAAAGACACAAGACCACTTAGCTTCCACAATATCCTTCTGAGTTCCAACAAAGTAGCCTGTAATGATTACCTGCCGTAAAAAGAAGCTTAATTTCAGTGAAATTTAATTTGAGGCTTTAAAAAATTTAAAACAAAAAGAGAACTTTGTATCCAAATATGTAAAATACCTCCATTTTAATCTAAGCATCCTACAAAAAATCTCATGCTCTAATTTCAAGAACTTTAGTTAGTTTTAAAAGCTCCAACAATAAAAGAAGAGAACAAATAAAAGACTTTAAAGTTAAAACTTAAACCTATAACATTTCATCTCTTTGGGGTGTATGTCTTTTCTGTATTCGTAGAGGTTAAAGTCTCAAAAGCTACCCATAAAATATTTAAAGATGATTACTGCATAACCCACAACCTACACAGAATGTAACTCCTACCAAAGGCATAGCCAAAAACTACATAAAATATAGAAATTATACCTATGGTCTGACAATACCTATTTAATTCATAAGAGCCAATAGTTCATTTGCAGTTGGTGAGCGACCAAAACTAATAAGCCTCAACACAGGCTTAAAAGTCATTTATAGCCAGAGTATTCTTCCAACTAATGAATTAACAAAGAGACCTACGGATAGCCAAGAAAGATATTGACATTGTGACACATATAATGCCATGTCCCCTTTCTAAAAATAGTAATCCAGTTGTCCCAAAATGGAAAATCAGGACTAATTGACAAACCGGAAAATAATTTTAATTTTGGTGTTACGGTTCGGACAAAGATATTATTTTACCACCAAATACAAATAAGTAAAATAATTTTCCTAAATTGTAGCGTAGGAAAAGGAGCAGCAATTTTTGATATGTTTTGTTGCCTCTCGGGAGTTTATAATAGGTTTTAACAATTGGCAGTTTGCATGTGAAGTTGCAGTGTTCGACAAACACTTGGCAAAAGGCAGTGTTTCTTTCTTGGCATGCAAGATTCTCTCTTCTTGGCATGGGGTTTTTGCCTCCAAAATTGCATTTGAATGTGGTTTGAATTTAAGTTTAGTTTTGGGCTTCATTTCATTCATTCTCACTGTTTTTGCTAACAAGCTTTTGCTATCTTTCAAGTTTGCTGTTTTTGATGTGTATTTACGCACCTTTTGTCAATAAGATCATCTAGGAAGAAGTTTGAAGGGTTCTCTGGAAGTAGTACTTGTTTTTGAGTGTGTTTCAGGCTTCAGTTTTAGGTTCTGTTTAGTCTAAGTTGCAGCAGATGTATATTTCTGTTAGCAGCAATATATAATAGCATAAATGTTATAAATTCCATGTTGAAATCTGTCATAAACATTTTATGTCAGTTGCACAAAGTTACAGCTTAAGTTCGGTGTGACTCAACAAACATTTTTTGTGTACCATATTTGCTTGTTTTCTTCTTTTGCAAATATTAATAAAGAAGTCTCTGAAGGGTTTCAGATCTAATTATTTGAAGAACAAGGAACATTACAGTATCAAAGCTGTGATCTTGGCAGCCTGAGGGTTTAACTTTATTTATGCAATCAAGTGAAAGGGAAAGAAGATATTTGTAGCATGAAATGAATAAAGGACTTTTGGATAGTCCATCCTCACAAGAAACTGAAGTAGAAACTCAAAAGAAGGTAGATATGGCTGATGTTGATGAGATGCATTAAAAGTTTCTTCTTCACATCCAAGGCAATCAAAAGAAAACTATAGAAAGTCTTGTGGAGACCTGAGAGGTGATGAGGTTGCTGGCAAAGAAACTTCAAGGTCTGGTGTCTACACAGGAGAAAGGAAGTACTTAAGAAATTTTTTAAGTTTCAAAGAAAACCTTTTCCAAAACTTCATACTCATAAAATATGTTCTTACCTATAGATGAAGTACCCACACACCAAACCCATCTTCAATCCTATGGAAGAAACTGCACGAGATTTGATTCCAATGAGAGCCACCTATAATAATCTAGATGAAGAATTCAGAAATTCGGTTTCATTCAGAGATTATGTGGACATGATGAATAAGTTGCTACCAAGAAAGAGTTATAAGAAAAATCAAGAACCAATTGTCACAAATCAAGTTTGGCGAGCCACTTGTTGGAATAAATGACGACTTCCCACACGCGCATCTGTTTCATATTGCCGTACTCCCGACGTGGTACACAAGCACGGGGGAGTATTTGTCCACCGCTCGGTTCCCTCAAGACATGCCTCTGGGAGAACGAAGGAAGTTGGTCCTCAGGAGCAAGACCTTCCAACTAATCAATGGATTGTTGTACAAAATGGGTCCAGACCAAGTACTCAGGCGATGCGTGATGGAGGAAGTACCAAGTGTGTTGAGGGAAGCCCACGAAGGACTAGCAGGAAGACACATGGGTCCCGATACGACAACAAGGAAGGTGCTCTTAGCCGGCTTATGGTGGCCAACATTGTACAACGATACTCGAGAATGGGTAGTCGGATGTGATACTTGTCAGCGAGCAGGGAAACCCCTTGAACGGGATTTTATGCCTCTCAATCCTTCCCATGCACAGGAGCTATTCGAAAGATGGGGGCTAGACTTCGCTCAACCTTTAAAGGCCAGTTGTGTTCAACGATGCCAATATATTGTGGTGGCCATTGAATATTTAACAAAATGGGTGGAAGCACGCGCCTTAACAGATAACTCAGCACTAAGCATTGCAAAATTCATCTACGAACAAATAATAACGAGGTATGGCATCCCAATTCAATTGATGAGCGACGGAGGTGGTCATTTTGTCAATCATATCATTAAGCTCCTAACCATTGAATTCAAAATTTTCCATATGTTGTTGAGTCCATATTATCCTCGAGCGAACGGTCAGGCCGAGGCAACTAATAAAATCTTGGTGGGAGTCATCTATAAGTCTTGTGAAGTTGAAGGGGAAGACTGGGAGGAAAAGTTGCCTTCGGTGTTATGGGCCTATCGTACCTCATACAAAGTGACCCCTGGGCAGACACCCTTCTAGCTGATGTACGAACAGGAGGCAGTGGTACCCACGGAATTCATCGTTCCTAGCCTGCGGATAGCCATTGATAACAAACTGGGCGACATGGAGAGTTTGAGGGAGAGACTTTATGCCTTGAATAGGCAAGACGAGAAAAGAGCAATGGCGCAGTGGGCGACGGACGTAGCGCGGCAACGAAGGAAACTGTGGCATGACAAGCACCTTCGTCGGATGAAGATTACGCCCAGCCAATTGGTATTGAAGTTTAATGGGCGAAATGTAATTAAAAGCTGGCAAATTCAAAGTAAAGTGGCTAGGCCCATATAAAATTCGGGAAGTTAAAGCGAATGGGCGGTGAAGTTATGGACGCTTCACGACTAGGAGATTTCAGACGCGGTCAACGGGTCAAAGCTAAAAATATATCATAAACGGCCAGAAGACGTTGGACCTAGACAACAAAAGTAAGTTTTAAAAAAAAAAATTAAAAAAAAAAAAAATCGATCGTATGGTGACCACAGCAGGTGGGACCACGACTCGCAAGGAGGTGCCCTGCGCGGCGTTTAAAGACGCGACCTCATTTGAGGGCGAGGAAAACAAAATAAAAAGTCGCGGCCTCATCCAAAGGTGAGGAGAAATAAAAACGCGACCTCCATTGGGAGGTAAGGGAAAAACATAAACGCCAACTCCTCCGTAGGTGTGAAATGTTGTGAGCGAAGGGAGAAGCAGGAGCCGAGGGATAAGGCGTAGCATACCACAGGTTGTAATTTTTTTTTTTACACTGACAGTTATTGGTTGATGGTGATTAACGGAGTACACCAAAGATACAAAAGGAAAAAACCATTATGGAATCAATAGGGAAGAGAAAGTGGAAGGTTCAGTTGGAAGCAAATTTGAACAAGGAAAAGAAAGGGAAGGTTTTGCCCTCAGGAGTACAGGTAGCAGGAAAATGGGGAGAGGCAAAGTTGTCCTGAAGGAGCAAGTCACACATGAAACTATGATGTTCGAAGGCCGCAGCGGGTTAGAATGCCGGAAATGGTGGCATGAAACACCAGAGACAGATGAAGTGAAGAAGTTGTTACGATAAGCTGTCGTACATTGGGCAATTCAGATGCCCCTATTCCTTGTAAAAAATTTCGAGCCTACCTTGCGAATAATGGTAAATACATTCGATAGGCACACGAGGAAAAGCACATTCCAGTATAGGAAACATGTGGTTACAGTTTTGTTTACCCCAACCGACTTCACCCGAGTGTTTGGCATTCTGAGGAGGAATGGACAAAAGATTGAAATAAAAAAAGCATAAGATGACAGCCGAGTAGAAAGAGTTCTGGATAAAACAAATTTCCCGCACCCTCACCCGAGCCGAGTTGGATTCAATCGTACAGGCAACAAAGAGTCAAGGCATCAAGAAGGAGTTTTTGACCGAGGATCCCTGGCAGTGCATACTGGATGTTATGAAAAGCAAACTTACCGGGGCGAGTAGGGCATCCGACATTGCATTACCACAGATTGTACGTATGAACGACTTGATGAATGGCGTAGCGTATGACTGGGCAACGGTGTTATTCGAATGGATGTATCAGTTCATGACCTTGCAGCACCGCACGTTCTATATGCCACACCATGCCATTGGGCTATTCCTCGAGGTTGCATTGCGAATTCCCGTAGATGAGTTGGAAGTGGTATCTCAGCGAAAACTTGCAGCAAGCGAGCCCCCAATTTTCTACTGGCGGTACTTGGACACATGAGGAACGACCGCCGAACAAAAGAGGCCAAGGCAAGTTGTGGAATCTGATCCTGAGAAAGCGGATAGCGGCCGAGAGACCATCACAAAGCCCTCTGGCAGTGACTCGGAGGACGAAGATAGTGATTCAACAGGGGAGAAGACAGTAGTCCGATTTGCTGCGCCTCTCCTACTGCCTTCGACAAATCTGACTCCCAAATAGACAGGCGTGGTTGCACCTCCAAAAGTACCTAAGGCCACACAGAGCAAGACCCCAGGGGTGTAAGTTAGACCTTCGGATGTACCTACAGTGAAGGTTGTACCCGTAGTGGAGGTAGTTGCAGAATCCGAGGTTGCCGAAGGCATGGCCTTGGATGCAGAACATCAATACCATATTGCACCGGGTCAGGTTCGGTTAGAGGTAGTTGGAGCTGACGTCGTAGTCACTGTGGACAACGATCTCCTAGAGGATCCATCACGTCCAGTAGGTCCCTAGAAGAAAACTATGAGTTCTTGGCTGCAGAAGAAGTTTGCCATGACAATCTCAGAGGCGACAGGGGTGGCCATCCTATCTCCTCAATGGGAGGAGCCGTTGGCGGCGAAGGACTTGGAGATCACCAATCCATAGGGTGGGGATGCCACCATAGATGTTGAGTATGTGCCTATGGAGGAGGGCAAAACAGGCGAGCTGGGCATGGCAGTGCATGATGCCGACGAGGTCTTGGTCGAGCATAAGGCGAAGCACTTGGCAGAAACAAGGATGGAGCCAGAAGAAGATGACATTGAGGCATCATTGGTTGACTTGGTAGCACAAGGGCATCAGATGGTAGCCATAGCAGAGGCTCGAGCCCTGAAGGAAGTGACTTCAGGTTTGCAACATCTTTTGACTTTTGTACAACAGGAGTGCCAGACTACCTTTGGAGAGTGTTTTGAGCAGGGCTTGTGGCCTGTTGTGGAGACGCCTGAGATGCTAAAGGCGTGGTCTCTTCATGCGCCAGTGACAGAGAGTGAGGTACAGCCCCTCATTTGCCAGATAGAGCAGGTCTTATGCAAAAGATATTACGTGTTGAGACACTCTGAGTATGTCTCGGCTAGCCGAGAGACTGCGCTGGTGGATTTAGAGAGAGCTCGAGAGCAGCTAGCCATCAAGTTGGCGGCAGTGGAGCGAGATTTAGCTCAGAGGACACAGGAGATGGAGACCGAGACGACATCAAGAATGGCCTTGGAAGATAAACTGGCAAAGGAGACAGAGACATTTGAGTAGAGGCTAGCAGTAGCCACCTCCGAGAGACAGACTGTGGAGGCTAGTTTAGTCCAAGCCCAGAAGGAGGTCAAGGAGCAGCAAAAGGACTTTCAGGAGGCTGCGGTGATGGTCAAATCCGCACTCGAACTTCATTCAGTCACAGAACAGAAGTTGGTGACAAGGACGACACAGGTGTATGAGTTGCGTTCTCAGTTGGGATCTTCTTTGGTGCAGTCGACCTCTTCTACTGTGGGTCACCCAGCCTCTTCAGGGATGCTTCCTAAGCCCCCTGCTTCTACTTCTTAGTCGTGCATTTTGAATCATTCCCTTAGTGTTGGTATCGTCCCGAACATTTTGTATGTTGTCGTCCGGAGACGATTTTCTTTTTGGGGGAGATGATGTTGTCAGGTAAATGGGTAGTTAAACGGTTGGTCCGTCAGAGGGAGTTACACGGATGCAACGGTTCGCCTCGGATCCTCTCGGACACTATATGTATGCATTTCTCTCTTCCAGCAAGGCATGTGCTGATTATGATATGCGGAAATACCTTGGTACATGGTGATCAATCTATGAATATAATGTTGTTATGTTCTCTATACATTCTCTATTAAGTACTTTACCTTCTGTATGCAAATAATCTTTGTTACCCCACGAGGGTAAATAGTTGAGACTTGGTTTGCATCTCATGCAATTGTTATGAGATGACTTTTGAAGGTGCGAGAGGCATAAGGTCAAATGGTTATTAGCACCATGTTTTGGGGATGTCTATGATGGCAAGGATACAATGATAGAGAAAATAGAAGTGGTAATACAAAGAAAAGAGAATGACCCTGAAGAAACCTTTTTCAAAAAGGTGGAATCTATCATTCATCATCGTTGGAACAAGATGACCACACCATTGCGCATCCTTGCATATGCCCTATCTCCGAGGTACTATAGCAATGTTGTACTTTCTTTGTTAGGAAGATTACTGCCATATAGAGATTTTGAAGTTGCTCATGGGTACAAATGAGCATTTAGTAGACTCTTCGAAGATTCAGAAGTGGAGAAAAATGTTAGGAGAGAATTGGACTTGTTTGTCTTAGGAAGAAATCATACTCCTTGTGTTGTTAATGACCAATCCAAAATGGATTTAGTGCATGGTGGTACCTCCACGATCAAGATTATATGTACCTCCAACCTATTGCAATCAAGATCCTCTCACAAGTAAATTTTTTTTTTGTTTATTTACCACTTGTATTGTAGAATTTAGAACTTAACATTCTTTAATTTATTTTATTTTATTTTTATTTTGTTGGTTCTCTCTAGGTTGCAAGTTCTTCTGCCGCTGAATGGAATTGGAGTAAATACTCCATTATCCACTCAGTGAAGCGTAATCGGTTGGCTTCAAAAAGAGCTTAAGACTTGGTTTATATTCATTCCAATTTGTGTCTTCTGTCACGTAAGGATCCCCAATACAAGGAGGGAGCAGCAAAGCTTTGGGATGTAGCCACTAAGTGTACCAACTTGGATGCAACCATTGAGGATCTTGCTGGTCACTACGGACGATGATGACATACCTACACATGGCGCATCTAGTGCAAGTGGCACCACTTTGGGTTCAAATGACCTTGAACTTGCAGCAGCTGAAATGCAATAGATGATGAGTTTTTTGATAATCATTTTGATGATTGATGAACTACATTGAACAATGAAGATAGAAGACAATACAATATTTTATTGTCAATTTTGTAATTGTAATGATTTACACTATTTGAATCATGAACCTAGACATATATGATATGGCTTATTTGGATATTTTTGAACTATCAATTGATACTTAGTATTTATCTTTGGCATTTGGCGTTGACCAATGATGAAGTATCATACTATCAAATGATTTAATTTTACAAATCTGTATATTTCTTTAATTTTTTGTGTATATATATATGAACACACATGTACCCAAACCCCCCAAATAAATTGAACGTACCCGCATACTAGATTCTCATACTTGTATCCGTACCCATACCCAAACCGGTAACTACACTATATAACATTTTGCAAGTCTCAAAGGTTGAAGGAAATCATTGTCACTATAAGTCATGGCAAATTTGGGCATTAACATACGGGATCTGTCAAAATGGAGTGGCATATTGCATAAATGTCCATGACCAAACAAGCTAGGCCAATATAACTCAAAAATATAGAAATTTGCAATAGCTGTAATACAGAATTTCAATAGAAGGAACTCCAATAACTAAAATGTGAAATATGTAAAACCAGAACAGGAAAGCAATCCTAAAATGCTAGGATGATTAGTAATGCAAGTTCTTGAAGCATTGTAATGGTATCTTTGTATGGTCCAAAATTGGAATGATCTACAATTGAAACATCTATTACAAAGCCCTTTACAATTCAAGCCTAAACTTAAAACACATTAAAAACTACAAGAATTTCAACAATTAAGTATCATAAGGTGTTCACAAGGTACAAAGATATAGAACCTAAACCGTGAAGAAAATGATCATATTAAAAACTAAACTATGAAGAAAACAAGCATATAAAAGAAGACATTTTATATCTCCTCTCTATCTCTAATATATGCACCACATGGAATATGACCTTTGTTTCTTCTGTTGAGAATGCACACATGGGTGAAATTTCCGTAATGCAGAAAACTTGTCCAAGTGATTGATCCCCTGTAACACGTGAATCCAACTCTTCCTCTTGTCTGTATGTGTTGTTTGACCCTTCATCCATCAATACTGGTGAATGCTCAAGAACAGAATTTAACCATCTTCCAAAGCTGTCTTGTTTTTTAAAAGAATTTCCATTCATTGTTTTGATAGGTTCACAAACAATTGGAGGTTCGACCACTTCAACCCATTGATTAGAAATCATTTTGTCTTGTTCCAGAAGAGCCCATTGGTTATGTTCTTTACATTCAGATCTATTTACTTCAGACTGTCCAAATTCTACCACGAGTGTACTTCCAGTTGGCATTTCATTGTCCAAAGGCTTTTCCCAATAAAGTGATTGATGCATAAACTTCTGTTCTCCATCCTAAATCACACGAGAAAAGAAAACTTTGTTAAGATGAATGCCAAACTACAGATTTAAGATAAATCTAGCATAAAACATATCTTTCTACTATTCTCTCTATGTCCCCATCTTTCCTGAACACAGTGGAAGCCAAATCAGACAATAAGTTACATCTCCTTTTGTTTACAATGGCCTTTTCAATAAACAAAGGAAAATATCACACTAAATCCAGGACCATAAAATCCTGGCACTCATATAAAGAAACAAATAATGTTTAAAACTGGTATAATGAGTAAGCCATGAAAACAAAACTTAGTTAAGCCATGAAAACAAAACTAATAAATCCAATATAAAATATATCTTTCTACTCCTCTTTCCATCCCCATCTTTCTTGGACACAATGGAGACAAAATCAGACAATATATTACATCTCCCTTTGTCCACAATGTTCCTTTTGATAAAAACAAAGGAAAAATCGAGCTAAATTCAGGACCAACAAATCCTGGCACTTGTATAAAGGGAAAAAATAATGTTTATCACTGGTCTAATGACTAAACCTCTTTATTGATTTATTAACTTTTGAAAGCTACTAATCAATTTGAACATTTCCTGTGAACAGTAACTCAAAAGCAGCTACATCATGACAAAGACATTTCACTTAATAGCTGTTGATGCAAACACACACAAAAAATTTGAAATCTATAAGAGTTAAAATTTACCAATACAACACTTCAACCAAAGAAAGAAATACATAGATTCTGTAATGAGCCTGCCTGGCTCTTCCTTGCAAACTCAACAATTTTGCTTCACAAGATAAAATAAACTATACTTCTTCCTTTGAGAACAAATACTAAACCCCTTTTTCTAAACATTTTCCAAAATTTAAAAGCAAATAACAATTTTCCCAGGAAAGGCTAAACTCCTCTGTATGCAAATATTGTATTAATTTGCAAAGTAGCTTGGAAAGTATGTTTATAATCTCTTGTGTTTTTGTGAGAGACTTTCCAATAAAAACGTCACAAACAAACAATAGTCTATTTTGTCTTTTTGAATTCTAGAAAAGTAAATCAATCATTACAACCAAATTCAAATGTTGTATGTTTAACAAACTGAACATACCATTAAAGCATTTAATGATGCAAAGTGTCTATATGTTGTGCCACGTCCAGCCTTAATCCTCACGCCTGGTGTTAATTTATTGTTTGAATGCATGCGGTTGATGAAAGGAACAGACCAACACCCCCACAATAACCTTCAAATGCATACGGCTGGTGAAAAGAACAAACCAGCACTTCCACGTCAACCTCCAAATGCATACCGCTGGTGAAAAGAACAGTTCAGCACTTCCACGTCAACGTCCAATCGTTTGCAGCCCAGTGTCCACGCTGCCTCCTATCCGATTCAATCCCAGCTGTCAGTAACAGCGTAGGAGAAGCTCAACCAACATGCCCAGCGTAAAACCTTTTCTAGTGCTGCAAATCCTCACGCCAAGTACACAGCAGCTACTATATGCCAAAGCCACTCTCAGAATGTAATTTGATTCTCAGCCAAGATATTCTCGAATTGACCCTGAAATTATTCCAACACTCCAACAAATAAAGTCGACCTCTTCTGCAGGCCCAAATTCAAATTAACAATCCAGATTCAGAATTACTTTCTACCTCCAGTTACAGGCAAACAGAATGAAGGAAGAGATATTGGTTATACTTCAGCAACCAATAAGAGATTAAACTTCAGAAGAATCAGTCTTCCAGAAGCCAATTTGACCCTTATACTTCAGCAAGGGCACAGATCAAAACTTCTCCTCAGAGAAAACAAACAAAATATCATATAATCAATCCATGATGAATGAATCTCTTGCCTATTGCTTTTATAATTAAAAAGTGTCTTCTCTCACACACTATTCACTTGAAGCACTTTTATACTTAGGCACATATTGAGTAATATAATTTATTAACTCATTTGGCTCCAAAAATGACCTTTTCGTCAATATCATGAAATTATGACATGCAAGGTCCCTATTTCTTGTGCCCAAGATTTAAAACTTTTCATCCCGGTTCTGACGAGCTATAACACTAAGGTGCCCAACATATAATACCAACAATAATGGCAACCTTAACAAATTTAATTAAATAATAATAATAATTCACCCGCCTTGCGAAAACAACTGAAGAAGCATCAAAATCAAAATCTGTCTGCACTGGAGTGATTCTGATGATAAAAGATGTTGAACAAACCTGACGGGGTGACTTACTAAAAATAGACGCTCTCTCCAAGATTCTTGGAGCCCAAACCGAAAGCCAGAAATGAAAACTGAGAGCATCATTCACTCCTCTAACTCATCTGAGCTCATCGGAACTATCCATTGACTTACTGTAGTAGGAAATAAAGTCATTTTGTATTAAGACTTAATTATGAATTGTCAGGAGGGTAGTTAGGAGCGCGGAGGTGCGTCCGTTGGTTTCCCCAACCAACCGGCTACTATATATATGTGTTTGGTTTATTGTATGGGTTGTTGGTTTTCTGGTAATAATAAATAGAAGAAACACTTCCTCGCCAATCTGGTATTCTGGTATGGTACTTTGTATCTTTCATTGACATTGGTAGTTAGTGAATTATTGGTAATTGGTTGAATGGTATCTGTGAATGCTTAATGTATCATTCTGTATATTTGGTATTGTTAACCATTCTACATTTTGGCGCCGTTGTTGGGGAACGAACCCAGGTCACCCACGTGACAGGTTGGAATACTCACCACTATACTCAAACGAAGAAAAAAAGAAATGGTTGGACTTAATGTGCAGGAAAGATCTCACCAAACAGCAGTGGGGAAGCATTCTCAACAAGCAGAACAGTAGAGGCTTGAAGAAAATTTTTATAGCCAACGAAG
>MU226817.1:580950-627111 GCA_018584345.1 Thuja plicata
CCTTTTCATCACTAACTGCTTCTTCAAAATTTTCTTCTCCCTGATAAGTTGGGTGTCCCTCAAAATCACAATTATGTTCATCCTTATAAAACCATTCCATAAGCCTATTCCTACCCTTAGGCTTCAATGGACACTCGTGTTTTTCATCATATGGGCCCCTGCAATAAAAACATAGTCTCTTCCTCCTTAGATCATTAAGAGTTTCCTGATCCAAAGGGGTTGTTATAAGTTTCTTAAAATCTGATCCCTCTATTCTTTTTGGGGCTGCCTTGCTATCATAGGTTAGATTGGATGGTTTAGGAGGGAACCGATTACGAGGAGCTGAGAATTCCAAATATCTTGCCTTTTTCATGGCTGCCTGCAAGGATGAAGGATCAAAAGACTTACCCCAACCCTTGAGAGAATCAACTAAACCCTCCACAAACATCACTCTCCTCCTCTCTGAGATGTCATAAACCATAATTGAAATCCGCTGAAACTCAGTGATGAAGGCCTCCAAACTGTGAGTATGCCTGAGTTGTGCTAACTTACGATAACAGGACTCTGGGTCTTTCCTGTCAAATCTTTCTACCAGTTTATCCACAAACTCCTAATATGAAATAATCTGATCATGATGTAAAGAGACTAACCCATGGTACCACCAGTCATGGGCTATGCCATCCAAATGCAACACAGCAAACCGGATAGCGTCCTCTTCAAACATAAGACGCAAAGAAAGATATGTACCAAGCTTGTGAATCCAAGCTCTAGCTGTCACCTTTCCACTCCCATCAAAATGAGTCAAGGTTAACTTGATGGTTGCGTGTTTCAAATCATGGTTTACATGCCTATGCCTTCCATTAGATCTACCTTTAGAACGCTCCCTCTCCTGGCTCATAAACCTGTCAAAATTCAAATATTGCTTTACTTCATATGGTAAAGCATCCCACTCCGCATGTAAAGCCAACACATCATCTATAAAAGAGACTACCTCCTCAACACTACCCACATCTAATTTTGACCTGAGGAAAGTAGGACGTAGAGGCATGTCATCAGTGCCTATAGGATCAGCTCTAGACTTGTGTGAGCTAACTGAGATACTCCTACTACCTCTATCTCTGCTACGGTCTCTGGGCAAGGAAATCCACTGAAGAGTGTCAGAAAGATTTTGTAAGACATTTGCCATATGATGTTGTCCAACTGCCAACTCCTGCTGGCTATGTGCAATATCGCTGAATACTACTCTAACCTCTCTATCTTCATCATTCCCTGCAATACCTCGAAATCTCTCACCCATATTTCCATGTTCCTACTCACCAGGTGGAGAAGTTCTTCCCCTACATGTATAGTGAAATCCCGGGATAAATTTATCTCCCTGCATTAATGAACCCAGTTCCCTGTAGGCTGGCAAGAAACCGCTCTGATACCACTGTAAAAAGCCTGACAAACACTGAATTGTTTCAATTTTGGATGTTTGACAATTTCTCAAATACTTTGCTTGCAAGCTCTGATACCATTGTAAAACACCTTTTATTACTCCACACCTTAATGATACTGGTCGCGGCTGTAGGAGGATAGTGACAACTTCAAACTTGGCTCCAACGTTACAGAAGAGCAGACCGCAGCTGATAGGCATGGAGATCTTGCAAGTCTAGATTTAAACAAAACAAAACCATACCAATTTCCTTACAATCTCTCCCAATGGCATTTGGTAATCATGAACCAACTCATGCCCAAAACCACATCAGTACCTCCCATATCCACAACATGAAAATCAGTTTTGAATTCATAATTATTCAACTTCATTGGAAGATCAAGAATCATTTTGTTACACTTAAGTGTGTAACCATCAGCCACCTTAACTCTAATACCTTCAAACTGTTTGGTCTATATACCCCTCCTGGATACCAACCGTGAATCTATAAAGTTGTGAATTGCACCTGTATCCAATAATGTAATAACTCGCTGCCCTGCTATGAGGCCCCGCATTTTGAAGGATCCCTCTTTCTTCATGCTCGAGAGGTATACTACCTTAAGGTTGGAATCATCAACCTTTTCATCACTAACTGCTTCTTCAAAATTTTCTTCTCCCTGATAAGTTGGGTGTCCCTCAAAATCACAATTATGTTCATCCTTATAAAACCATTCCATAAGCCTATTCCTACCCTTAGGCTTCAAAGGACACTCGTGTTTTTCATCATATGGGCCCCTGCAATAAAAACATAGTCTCTTCCTCCTTAGATCATTAAGAGTTTCCTGATCCAAAGGGGCTGTTATAGGTTTCTTAAAATCTGATCCCTCTATTCTTTTTGGGGCTGCCTTGCTATTATAGGTTAGATTGGATGGTTTAGGAGCGACCGATTACGAGGAGCTGAAAATTCCAAATATCTTGCCTTTTTCATGGCTGCCTGCAAGGATGAAGGATCAAAAGACTTGAACCAACCCTTGAGGGAATCAACTAAACCCTCCACAAACAACACCACTCTCCTCCTCTCTGAGATGTCATAAACCATAACTGAAATGTGCTGAAACTCACTGCTGAAGGCCTCCAAACTGCGAGTATGCCTGAGTTGTGCTAACTTACGATAATAGGACTCTGGGTCCTATCTGTCAAATCTTTCTACCAGTCTATCCACAAACTCCTGATATGAAATAATCTGATCATGATGTAAAGAGACTAACCCATGGTACCACCAGTCATGGGCTATGCCATCCAAATGCAACACAGCAAACCCGATAGCATCCTCTTCAAACATAGGACGCAAAGAAAGATATGTATCAAGTTTGTGAATCCAAGCTCTAGTTGTCACCTTACCACTCCCATCAAAATGAGTCAAGGTTAACTTGATGGTTGCGTGTTTCAAATCATGGTTTACATGCCTATGCCTTCCATTAGATCTAACTTTAGAACACTCCCTCTCTTGGCTCATAAACCTGTCAAAATCCAAATATTGTTTTACTTCATGTGGTAAAGCATCCCACTCCTCATGTAAAGCCAACACATCATCTATAAAAGAGACTACCTCCTCAACACTACCCACATCTAATTCTGGCCTCAAGAAAGTAGGACGTAGAGGCATGTTATGAGTGCCTATAGGATCAGCTCTAGACCTGTCTGAGCTAACTGAGATACTCCTAGTACCTCTATCTCTACTACAGTCTCTGGGCAAGGAAATCCGCTGAAGAGTGTCAGAAAGATTTTGTAAGACATTTGCCATCTGATGTTGTTCAGCTGCCAACTCCTGCTGGCTATGTGCAATATCGCTAAATACTGCTCTAACCTCTCTATCTTCATCATTCCCTGCATTACCTTGAAATCTCTCACCCATATTTCCATGTTCCTACTCACCAGGTGGAGAATTTCTTCCTCTACATGTATAGTGAAATCCCGGAATAAATCTATCTCCCTGCATTAATGAACCCAGTTCCCTGTAGGCTGGCAGGAAACTGCTCTAATACCACTGTAAAAAGCCTGACAAACACTGAATTGTTTCAATATTGGATGTTTGACAATTTCTCAAGTACTTTGCTTGCAAGCTGTGATACCATTGTAAAAAGCCTTTTATTACTCCACACCTTAATGATACTAGCCGCGACTGTAGGAGGATAGTGGCAGCTTCAAACTTGGCTCCAACGTTAAAGAACAACAGACCGTAGCTGATAGGCATGGACATCTTGCAAGTCCAGATTTAAACAAAACAAAACCATACCAATTTCCTTACAATCTCTCCCAATGGCGTTTGGTAATCATGAACCATTTTCACACAATTTGTTGGCAAAAGGACTCCAACTCAAAGTGTTGAATGCTGGTGTGAATTATCAATTCAACAACAAATACTTCAAACCCTCATCTCCAAGCTGCAAGGCAATTTCACAAAATTTTTAATGATAATAGCAAAGAGGCTCGAAATTCCCCTTAATGAACACCATCTTCTCCAAGAAGATATCGAAAGTTATCTTCAAAGACACTCTTTGCATAACTTAAAGCTCATTGCTTCACCCAAGTTAAAAAAGCTTGAATAATATTAATTAATTGACTTCCCTCCAAAATAAATGCTCAAGCATATGATATAAAGCCACCATTAATTAAATGACTTAACTTTACAATAAGCTCCCTCATAATAATTAATTAAGTTAAACTTAATTAATTATAACCACTCCATGAATAAAGTTTCTGAGCCAAGACCACATGCTTTGCTCTACCAAGTCAATTGTTTAGACACCCTGCCACAAATGGAGACTGCCAAAAATAGACTTACTATAAATAGTAAGTTCTCAACCAGAGACCCCCAAAACAATCCATTAGCCCACGAGTGTCGCAATGATGGGATAACAATGACGTGCCCCTGCCACCTACTAAAATAGGGACATCACAACCAAGTACTCAAGGGCATTTCCCAAACATTCCCCTATTTTAGAGACGTTGTTGGGAATTAGGAACATCGTCAATATGCACAAAACAACTCCCAAGTGTCTCAAAACTACACCTAGGACTCCCAAGCATCCTCCTAAGTAGATCAATCATTAAGTCCTTTTTTTAATGAAATATATGTGGATCTTTATATCACAAACCCTTACCTATTTAAGTGAAGCTTAGCTGTTTTTTATTTAAAAATGTATGTCGTATTCTCTCAATCCTTCTTAGCACCAAAGAACTAGTCTCTAGTTTTGCTCAACTGAATGTGTCGTTTGTGTATTTAGACTAGTACTTTTTTCCCTTCAATATCTGAAAGTGTCATTTGCAAATGACAAAAATTAACAATCCAATGTGTGTATTCAAAACAAAAACATAAGCACTTAGTCATTCTTATTTAGTAAAGCCCTCCTTAGAAAACATTGTAAAGTGTTTGTATATATTTATCTTGTTTATAGTTTTTAGTCTAGGGTCAATTTGGGCCTTAGGTTTAGGGTAAATCTCAAGGACCTTGCCCTCAAAATATGAAGAAAGTCTTTACCACACATAATGTTACATTCATTGTTGTCTTAGAGGAGACAAATTAAATCACTAACACACTCCATGCCTTACAATCAAGCAATCAATCTTGAAATCTAAAAAGTTTAGAAGCAAGTATAGAATCCCTCGTACCAATGTTTGATAAAATCTTATAGGCCATAAGAATTGCCTAATTTTAGTGCACAAGAAAGATGGTACATGTGGTACGTGTATCAAGTACCATTTCTCCCAATGTAATTACCATCCAAAATAGGTTAATTTCAAATTGACAATAAACTCTTTATCTACATTTTCTTCACTTCAGCTCTCAAGGAACTAAGACAATCCAATGGTGTAAAATAACAACTCCAAAGGTTGCATATGAAGAAAGTAGTATAAAGTTTCTATTTAGCATCTTTATTGTCCTCTAGAATGTTTTGCATGCTAGTTGCCATATCTTGGAATTCTTGTATAGAGTGACTACAATAGCATTTGGTCATATGTCATCTTGAAAGTCATTTATGGACTTATTTCAACTCTCACCATATATCTTCCCCAAGGTCAAACTTTTGAATTCTTGGAATGAACATATTGAGTTCAATAACCATTTCATCAACTGTCCTGACAATGGGGATTTACTAATATTTATCAGCATGGGTCTGATCCTTAGGAAAATTGATTGTGAACACAAAATTATTTATCTTCTCATGGCAGGATGAGAGCACTCATATATTGTATAGTTTGATATTGAGGAAATCATTTTAAATCAACTCACATTGTTCTCCCAACCTAATCTTTAATGAATAGCCAGCAAAGCAATGATCAATTGTTGGCCAAACCAAAGCAGTCATTGGTTTGGTTAATAATCATTCGTTTCTCATGTATGTCTAGATCTATTAGCTTATTTAAAATTTTCCTCATTATCAATCATTAACATTCTGCAAAGCAATGATAAATCTTTGGCCCAACCACAGAAGTAACCAGTGATTTAGTCATTCTTCTAGTCATTATTTACTACTTGTAGACACAATAACATTTTTTGAGCATTTAACATTTATTCTTTATATATTTTTCAGATGCATACGCCATTCATCTCAATTTAATCAAAAGATTGCATATGATTCTCAATTTCTCTCAAACATTAATTGGTTTTTTGTATAAATTCATCGATCATTCTTACATTTTCTCATCCTTACAAAAATACATGTTCATCGTGAAGTCAAGAAAAGCATTGAAAACACCAACTAAATACAAAAAGAACAAGAAAGAGTCATTTGTATCAGAACCTTCTTAACAGCAGTTGAAGAACTCTAAATCTAGAATGTAAAATGCTAAGTAAGATACAACTCTAAATCTAGTGTAGGTAGTCAGAATCGCAAGGCCTTGAAGTACACTAATAAATGCATTTTTTTCCCAACCAATTATTTTGATTTTTCTTTGACACTTACATTAAATTGTTGCACAGCTTCAGACGACAAATCATCAGCTAAGAAACTCCCTCTGTTGTTCAAAGTTTCAATTGTTTCAAACTGACCATTTGGATGTGTCTTCCTATGGCTCTGTGTGTTGTTTTCAGTGGAAATTCCTTCAGTAGAACCTTGTGGTTCCAACAACTGCTCCCAATCTAATGTATTTATCTGATGAATTGTCAAATCCTCAGGACTCTCTGTTCTTGCATTGCTATAACCTAGATTGCATGTATCTTTCCACTTACTCAACTGATGCCCTTGGTTACCTGTCATTAAACATTTCACTTCAAGGTAAATTCTCTTTATATTTAAATATGTCTAATCATACAAATCATCTGCTAGTAAATTACTTCACAATTTTTTTCTATGCATATTAAAACTGCATACTTGAATCCTTTGAAAAATTTTAAAAATGCAATGTGCTCAAATACTCTTATAGTTAAGAATCAATACTAAATAGTAAATAGAAAAAACCTAAATGCATTATCAAACAAAAAAATGGAAGAATGGCATGATTTCTACTAGCATTTCTTCTACACAGAAAAATAAATGAAAAGATTCTATATATCCCACAATCAAGAATAAAAGCTTATACTTTCGTAAAGTCAGTTTACAGGCTAATCAATCCTTAGAGAGGAATGATACTGAGACAGAGGGCATCACTACAACCCTATTAATGATGAATGGGAAACCGATAAAGCCTTTAGAGTTGTAAGTGACCATTAACTATGTCCCAAATAACTAAAAATTTAGTATACAATATTAGCCAGAGTGAACCTGTCACTGCTATGCTTCTGGGAATGACTGTGTAAGTTTTTTAGCATAGACGTTTCGGATCATACTCCACGATCCATCATCAGGATGAGAGAGTTCAAGAATGCAAAAATAATAGGATGCAAACCAAGAATCTATAAAAAGAGGAGAGATGGTGGAGAAAGAAGGCAAGGCACCAAACCAAGAGAAGACAAAACAAGAAAAGGAAAAGGCTACAAGCAGAATAAAAACACCAAAAAACTAAAAAACCTAAAGAAAAACAAGAAAACAAAGCAACTTAAAAATTGAAACAAAAATAAGAGCAACAAACAAAAGGACTATAAGAATAAAAAATAATTAAAAGAGAATAACTACATAAATGAATAAAAATACAAATATCTAAGCGAGTACAAATAACTACAAGCAAGAAAAAATAAATGCACATCTGGAATAACTCTATACAAATACCCATGGACATAAATATACATGAATGTCCATAAGTATGTGACTATATATATATATATATATATAAACAAAGAACAACAAGAAACAAAGAAATGGAACAAAAAATGGCATAAAATATAAACATAAATAATTAAATTCATACAAATAAGCAAGAAAAAGAACAAAGAAATAAAAACCCATAAAATGAACAAAAAAAAGACAGAAAATACACAAGAACAACTATATATATATATATGAATAAATATATAAGAAGATACATACATAAAAATAAGAACCTATATCTATGTACTTACAAGACAAAAATGCAAGAACAATAAATATTAGCGAACCATGTTAGCTCAATGTGGTTGGCAGGTCCATCAAATGGACATAAAGAGTGTTTTCCTGAATGGTAAGTTACAGGAAGAAGTGTACATAACGCAACCTCCTGGATTCAAGGTTGACGATAAAGAACACCAAGTACTCAAACTGGCAAAAGCACTCTATGGCCTCAAACAGGCTCCTCAGACAGGGTACATGAAAATTGATAAGTACCTCACAGATCAAGGTTTCCAGAGGAGTCCTTCTGACTCAAATCTGTATGCCAAGACTACTGGCAGTGATATCATCATTATAGTCATATATGTTGATGATTTGATCATCACTGGCAGCTCTGAATCATTGATTCAGGAAATCAAGCAGACTCTATGTCAGTCCTTTGACATGAATAACCTTGGACTTCTCCACTATTGCCTAGGTGTTGAGGTTTGGCAGCAATCACGTGGCATCTTCAAATAAAAGTAGGTTGTGAGGCAGTTTGGCTTTGTAGGATGCTTTTCGACATCCATATGATTCAAGTAGTCCCTTCATCCCTCTTTTGTGACAATGAAGGGGTCCTCAAACTTGCCAAAAATCCAATCTTCCATGAGCCCACTGAGCATATTGACATTCATTCTCATTTTATCCATCAACTGGTTGAAGATGGATCCGTGGATTTGAAGTTTGTACCTACAATTGATCAGATTGCCGATATTCTCACCAAGTCACTCCTTCCTGAAAAATTTGTTAAGTTCAGGGGGGCTCCTTGATGTAGTTGACAGATTGACCATTAAGGGAGGGTATTAGAATAATATCTCCAAATATCTTTTTATTTAATGGTCAATATTGTGTATCTTGTAAATATTAGAATGTTTCTAGTATTCTTTTATTCTTTCGTTATTAAAATGTTTCTAATAACGTCAGTTTTGTAATCTATATAATGAGCGTCTTGCTCATTCAATAACTATCCAATATTTTTACCAATTAGTTTGTCTAATAAGATCCACCAAGGGTGTGGAAGCAAATCTTATTTCAATAGTTTCATTTGTACTTAAAAAATCAGTTCTGAAGTCCTTTTGCAGAAATTTATGAGTGAGCTACTTGCTTGCTAGGCCGACCCATCTTGGCATCATTTGGGAGCTTGTAGGAGTCCATTCTCATCAATAGTTGGTGCTATTAGCAAGTTTTTCTTTAGACAGTGAAGAAGGTAGTCATTTTAAAGTGTTTTGAGGAGTATAAGAGCTTATTACCAGCAATCTGAAGTCCACAAGAGGCTGCACAACTCACCTCTAGGGCATGGGTTTCCAAGGAGAAAGCGCAAGGTTTTTGAAGGATTAATTCTGCTCTTTCTTGGAGCCTAGGACAGAAAACTTGGTTGGGACAGCTTTCAGGTTGAAGAGGACAGATTTGAAGGTGCTGCAAATAAATTTCTGAGTGTCCTAAATGGCTGCTAACTTGGTGTTTCAAACCTACAAGACAGCTGATCGGGAGCCTTCCTTCATCATGTTTCTGAAAATATCTTCTGGGTATGCTTAACTTTGATTTGTAAGACATATTTCTCAACTAGGTAATTCTTTTAATCAGCAAATCTTGTAATTTTGAGAATATAGTGAAATCTGAAAATCTCAAGCTCCTTAGTAGCATAGTAATATATGTTATTTCAGAACTGTTGTCTTTGCAAGAAATACTGTTATTCATTGTTATCTACTCAAGCCTTACAAAACAAACATGCAAAACCCCTTTTGTAACTTCTGTCTAGTTCTGAAAGATAAAATCAACCAAATCAAATAAAAAAATATAATGCATGGAACAAGCAGGTTATATCAGTTCTTCAGTTTATCAGTGTTCCAGAGTAGTGTGGGACACCACATTTCACCTAGGAAACACCCAATTTGGTAGGAAAAACCCAGTTGATAGGTGCAACGCCAACCTTGAGTCCATCCGCAGTTAACTGAAAACTTCATTTTGGTGCTTGTCAATGGTGTTTACAGTTTTGTACTTCTCCAGACTTTCAAGAGCTCTACCAAGACTCCTCAACCTCCCTTATTGTTCTAGACTCTTTGTCCGGTGCATTGGAGGCATCCAAACATTCCTGGAAAATCAAAAAACATGGTGTTTCAATTTTCCTGGTTGTTTTCAGTCGTGCAGTGAAACTACCACTTCTCTCTATTAAAACTGTCTCAACACTCTAGTAATTGCATCAGCAGTTTCATGACTGCCACTAACATATAGAGCCATGCTAGTGGTTGCAAAATCGTTATTGACACTTTCAAAATTGTCTCTATCACTATGTGAAAACTGGCGATTTCAACTATTCTAAAGCACCAAGTACTTGCAGTTTTTCAAATTTTGAAACAAACGAATTTTATTGTTCCTTAGTTCATATAGATCCTTTTCAGACTAATCAGCCTCTGCATTCTTAAACTTGTATGTGGTAATGTTAGTCACATATACTTATCTACCCTGATTTGTTAACTCTAAATTATGTGTTTGATAAAGGACTATACCAGAAATAGTATACTTGTGACTATTGCAAACTGTCATACCAGCCAAATTTTCTATGAATGAGTTGGATGGTCATAACCAGTCTATCCTATATGAAGCCTAGCATATATTGGAGAATATGTACCTTATTACTAGATATCTTTGAAGAGACTTCCATTGTCATACTTTTTAAGTTTTTTGTATTTGTATTCAATAGTGGTAGTTTTATGCAAATCTTAGACATTTTCAATTCTTGTACATGTGTGGCGGATTTCAGGTAGCGCTTCAATCTGTTTATATATCAAATCATTGCATTTCTGGTGGTTGCCATTTCATTTCCCAGCTGCCTTTGTGAATCTGTCACATGTCATAATCAACAACTATCTCCCACAAGAGATTTCATTTTATCTTTACAAAATTTTCCACCATCATCTCTTCTTGTAGATGACGAGTACTGTTACTTCTCAATTCTCCATGTATCACAAAATTGCATTATGATTGACTCCAGTAGTAATCATTTGTGCGCATTAGAAATCTTATTTCTCTTATTCTTTACAGAGGCTGTGGTGTCCACATCCTATACATGTAAACAACCTAGCATTAAATACATGCGTGGTCCAGGTGTGGCAGACCTCGGACACTTTCAAGTGGTTAGCAAATAGAAGAGTTGTACATAGCATTTAGTAGTTCAAACAGTTAGATTTGTATACTCCTAATGATTGAGACGGTTTGCATTATGGAATACATCAAGATGAAAACTGAAGCAATAATCCTATCAAGGAAAATCATCTTATCTATAAGACTTCACGATTTTCTAGGTGACATCTTCATGAAGCAGCAACTTGAAGGAGCATTATAAAGCAATGTGTGATATCGAGCATAAGGAGACAAGCGGTCTGATTAGACCCATCGAACTAAAGACTAGTGACAGCATCACTATAATCGGAGCTCCAAGGAAGTATGTCATGATGCAGATATAACAAAGCTTCCATAAAGCAATGTATCGCATCAAGAGTAAACACAAGCATGAATCGATGTTTACAACGATTAACTATGGTATACTCGGCAGACAATAATCCTTATTATATTGAACAAGCAAAAGAACATTATATCATCACTATCGCCGCCAAGGAAGTATCTCAAACAATGTTAACCGAAGAGCGATTAGTTATCCACTAAGGGGTGTGATTACCATTTCAACATTAGATATTCAAGTGGTACAATTTGATAATGTAGAGAAGCAACCATTCGACCTCATATCCCTTTGAGACATATTAAAGGGCATCAATACCTTTTCAAAGGCATTCATTCATCATTCAAACATTATTCAATCAGTTTATTTGAGAATCCTTCGAATTCAAGTGGAGGTAATCCACTATTGGATTGAAGACCTCACAGCGTAAGTATAGAGCATTCAATCAGAGACAGGGATCCAATATCGCATAAACAATAAAGCAGTACATCTGAAACAGCGATAGCCTATTACAAATTCGCCATTTAGATCATCACCATAACAGGTATTATATCAGACAAGTGATCGGATCAGATAGATCAGCAGCAGTACACTTTGGATATACCTTAAAGAAGATATCAGGAACAGCATATACTCTCAGATCAGTAGCAACATCATCCGCATATACATAAAGTAATATCAGAAAAAGCAACTGGATATATACTTCAGATCAGTCTTGTTAATATCACACTCATATTAAGAAGATATCAGAAATAGTCACTTATATACATACTTGATCGATATACTTATATTGATATAAACTATTCCTTTGTTCTCGCAAATTGATAGACACCTAGATCAATATAATCTCCACAACAGTTGAATAAGATTTCTTATCAGAATCAGAACAATACAAGACATTATTTCTTCTATATTCATATGATCTTATTGTAATTGGATATAAAGATAATCATTGCAGACCAAAGATAATTTCCACCATTTGTTACAATTGCAATTACTAACAAGGAAGTAGACATTTGCAATAAGCATATTGTTACTATCCAAATTCATTTAGAGTATAAGTTTTAATAGAAAGAAGTCTCTTGCAATTGAAATTATAAGAAATTAGTCCTAACCATAAAAGATTGCATAAGGGGCCATTACAGAGGCACTACCCATTTTCAAATAAAGTTCAGCCCCCATTCTCATTAAGCTTACTCCTTTCTAATCCTCCACTAATTAATATCAAATTGCCTTCCATCTCCAAATTTTCATCCCCGTCATAGAGCAAATTTTATAAAGATAAATTATATAATAACTTTCAGTCACTTTACATAAACCTTTCTACTAAATTGAAGTTACCACCCCTTCTATGTGCCAGGTCAAACTCCACATTCAAGACATCACAGCTTCTTTTCCAAGGCAATTTTAAAAATCAAGTACAAAAGATATTTTCCAGTGGCTGGAAATAAAACACATTCCTACACTTATCCTTTAGCAAGAAGGTTCGCAAACATTCCTAAGAATAATATGACGGATTTCAAATCTGACCGAGTTATGAGTACCACTAGTAGAGAATTGTCAAAAACTTGTTAAAGCATATTTAAGACTTAGATAACATACAGGTTCCACGTAATAAATGTATTAGTCCAATTAATCAAACTTGCAATATTCAACCAAATATATATCAGATAACCTCACAATAACTTACCATAAAGCAACATTATTAATATATACAGCATTTTATTTACATTTTCTCTCAGTTGCTTATATCAAGATCCAGAGCTCCTGTATCTTATTTTCCACCTATCATTCCTATAGGCCTCTACTAATTGCTAACTGTGTTGCGATGCTTGCATTACCCCTTTTTTATAAGGACTCGGCTGTTTCTTGAACCCTAATAGTAAGGTAAATGACCTGTCAATCAGAGGGTCCTAAGTTCAAACTTCATCTTTTATCTGAGCTTGTACACCTAAGGATACTTTGTCATTATAAAGACATGGGAATGATGGTAAACATATAGGTTTTATCTCTTATAACTCTGAATAATTTCACTTATTTCGAACACCTATAGCACAAAACTGTGTGGACCAAATAATAACTTTCTAATTACATTTAGTTCTTGCCTTTCTTTCTACAGTTGAGGGAGAATTCAGGCCCACTTACCTTTGAGGAACTACAAGAAGCATATAGTCAAAATAATCAAAACAATTGATTCACATTTTATTCCATGTTCAAAGAGGTATTACTAAGCAGGCTACACAAAATTTAATGGTTACAGTGCTAAACAACATACCAATAGCATTAAAGCCTGAAACTTGTGCTCGATGTGTATATCCAGAAGCATTCTCCGTAGACTCAAGCTCATCTGATGATATCCATGATGTAGGTTTCGCTGAGTATGCTGAACTTGAACTTGAATTGCTTGGGGTAACTGGTGACACAACTGATGTATAGATCCGCTTTGATAAGTGTGACCTACCTGTCAGACCTCCTTGGGATGAAACAATGCTTTTATTGGTGACCTGAAGATATCAAGTACACAATTTATTCTTTCAAACAAGTTAACATTCAAGAAATTGAATACAACTAAGGATGCTTGCCAAAAGTCAAAAGCTTGATTGTAATAAGAAAAGAAAACTCTAAGGAATTGTGTAGCCATCATAATGCATAAGGTCTGTGCATAGACTGTTCACTCTTTATGTGAATAATGAAGCCTCATTCATTGCAAAATTTAATACAATTAGAGAAATCAAAGTTTTATGTGCCACAAAAAAGACATACTTTGACCAGAATGGTGACCAAACATCATTATTAATTAATCAACGAATTGACTAGCCACAAACATTGCAAAATATGATACAATTAGAGAAATCAACATTTTGAATGCCACAGAAAAAAAAAAAAAGACATACTTTGACCATACTGGTGACCAAACATCACTATTAATCAATCCATCAATTGGTTAATATCTAAGAAATGATAAAGTAAGGAGATTAGAAGTAAAGGATATCAATTATAATAACATATATTTATGTGCAGGTCATTAAAAAGAATATTTCAGAAAAACTGAGAACATATTTTATGTGGCATTATCTCCATGTAGCTATATCACAACTTTCTTCCTGGAATGAGGTGCTCCTAGTAGATTTATTTGTTGCCTCCTCCCCAACCCCATCTCTAACTGTCACCTTCTTTTTCAAGCTTTGAGGCCACTAAAGTTAGAAGAACATTACTCCAAATCTGAAACACACCATGCAGGAAATCTCAAACATCAGAATGGCTGCATATACTATACCTGCATAATAGTGCACTGCCTCGGATTAAGGTAAAACTTGAAACCTCATTGGTCTGCATCCCTTGTTAAAAGTATTTTTAACCCAAGGTCTACTGTAGGTTGGTAAAGGTTTAGTCCCAGCATTGGGGTAGGTGTGGTTGGTTTCAGTCTTTGCCATTTGTGTTCACCAATCAGCCCACCTCCTTAGGATGAAATGAATAAAAAAAATCCTGTTAACTGTCAAATTTTCACATGAGATTTTATATCAAATCCAAAAAAATATGACCTCACAGGAGCTGCTTCATTCATTGTGGAGCAAATGTGAGACACGTTCATTACAGGCTTTGACTTAGTTTACGTGATGACAATTAACATATTTCTCAAGTCTGAAAGTACTTATTTGAATACAAAGTGGAGGCAGAGCCTTCGAGAAGAGATAGCAAGTTCAAACAAACCTTGATTTTCTATCCTCCCACTCTTTGTACGAATATGAAGAGACAAATTGCACGTCATTTACTTGGATTCAACACTTGCCTATTCAAGCCATTACTCCGTATTTGCAGCAGTCAAGTTCTTTGATTTTCTATCCTCCCACTCTTTGTACGAATAAGAAGAGACAAATTGCACGTCATTTACTTGGATTCAACACTTGCCTATTCAAGCCATTAATCCGTATTTGCAGCAGTCAAGTTCTCTGATCTTCATCTTGATGTCAAGGACTGTGCTGATGCTACTGCTCTTTCAATAAACTATAAATATGTTCAAGTTATGAAACTTGATGCTGATAATTCATACAAAATCGAGGACTTTGGCTTCCAGGGTGCTTGAAAGGAAATATCTTTCAGTTGAATTTTCCCCAATCTACACCACATAGAACCCTTTTTACCATATAGTGTTTGTGTTCAAAGTGGAAGGGACTTTCAACAGGGCTTCGATTATGTGACTTCAACAAATGTTGGAAATCTTAGATACACAAAACAAAACAAATATTGGTTTGAAGGATCACAAAAAAGGTACACACCATGCCTAGAAGACAAATCAGTGGGATCATAGTTGAAACTTGATTATAGGTCTGAAATCTTTTTAGTCAACCTGAAAGGACCCATGTTTGTTTTTCTACCAAAAAATGCATTTAAAGGCAGAACAAAAAAGAATATGCCCAAGAATGAGACTAGTGTCTTGATTTTTGCAACAACCCTTGTACGGCATTAACTCAAATCCTAAGGAATTTTATGATCAAGTCAAATTCTAACTCTTTCTGATCACGCAAGGGCAGGGTGAGGGCATACAAAGCTTAGAATGAGCACAAAGGAATTACAGAAAGATGTTGGTAGCTAGCCGATCAACTTACAATAAAAACAAAAACATAGAATCAATTAAAGCCAAATTGGTTGATAGTGAATGCAAAACCTGATCAACCTAGATTGGTTGAATACATGCAGGATTGAATCAACACCAAAATGGTGGACAAATTCACCAAATTCCAATATATACCGTGCAAGTTGGAGAATATACTGAAAAATAAAGTTAGCTCCAATCGATTAAGTGGCTAGGATCAATTACAACTTACAACGATAAACAAGATCTGGCAGTAAATCGTCCAGGATCTTAAGTAAACGAAGTTTAATTACTACTGGTAATGTAATGTCTCGGGGGATAAAAGTCACCTGACAGAAAGTCACCCGAGGAAAAATACCCTACGAAAAGTCTCCCGAGGGCAAATACCTGACGGCAATGTACCCGAGGGCAAATACCTGACGATAATGTACCTGAGGGCAAGTACCTGATGACAATGTACCCGACGGCAATGTATTCGACAACAAGTGCCCGACGACAATGTACCTGAGGGCAAGTACCCATCAGCAATGTACCTGACGGCAATCTACCCGACAGGAACACGAGTAGTGTGCCCAAAAACAACGCAGGTGATGTGCCCGACGATAACACGAGTGATGTTCCCGACAACAACGCAGATGATGTGCCCGACGGCACTCGGCACTCGACACCCTTCAGCACTTGGCACCCTTCGGCACTCTTAATTTATAATGTATTATTGTTGATGAATAAAGTGTTAACAAAGAGCTCACACTATCAACCGGAATGAATCGCTAAGAACAGAGAAATTGTATTTTCATATTATATATCTCAGATTACATCAGATTGTCTTCAAGTGAAGACTTCACAAAGTTGAACAATCACGCACAAGGGAAATATCTGAATTGATATCTCCAACGGCAGACTAGTGTGGTTGCTAACCACCGAAACTGCAACAAACCAAATAGGGAGTATTTGTCACCTCCAAAATGGCAAACAACAGAACTCCAACTAGAATTTGCAATACAAATAAAATATTCCTAATCACATACCAACAACTACCTACATGCCCATCATAAATACCCCTTCGGAGAAACTCTCGAGGGTTTACAAAAAGTGCCAACACGGCAAACAACTACGGACAATTAAAATAAAAACGGCCCCCCATTAATTAATTAAAGGTCCTTAATAATATTAATTTTAAATTGGGACCAATTAATTTATTAACTTAATTAGTTTATTCTTTATAAATTTGGGGACATTAAAAATCCTCGCCGCCTAGAGATTGCATGCCCTCAAGCAATCCGTCATCAAACTAGTTTGCCCACTGCGACGCTCTAGGATCCCAAACCAAGCGCGAACACTGATAGCTAAACATGACCACGTGCACGCACCACGAAGTAAGCAAGAAGAGAAAATCTCCATCAAGCTTCCGCTGCTCCACTCTGATATAAATGTTGCCATGCCCAAAGTCACTAGGATCCCACTGAAGCCAATCATCAAACACATTGATGCTCAAATCCCAAGCTATCATACTATCATGCCCATCAAACTCTTATGAAGTCTCATAGCTTAGGTACAACTTGTTGTTTCCATGAGGAAGCCCCTCACATGAAGAGGTCACAATCATGCAACTCAACTAGAGGGTAAACTCCGTAATCAACCTATTGTAGAGATTGCTCCTGCAAATGATCATCGGTCGAGTCCACATCACCAGGAGGTTGAACAACCACCGGTAGAGTCTGCTCCTTTGAAGTGTCACTAATAAAACTCACATCTTCATCAAGTTGATCAACAAGCATTGGATTGACAAAATTTGTGCAATCATCTTCTTCACCTTTGCGACTGTGTTGAAGGTTTAGGTGTTCTCCACTTGAAGGGACAATTATTGTCTATTGCTTGTCCATATCTATGAGCATGTCCTTGTCCTCTTTAGGATTTAAGGTGTCGTTAAGCCACTTGTCAATCTCCCGCTTGAGATTATTGTTGTAGAATATGTTACTCTCAGAGGACGAATACTTCATTCGCAGTTCTATATAGTCTTTGAGAGATATGTCCATCTGTAATCCACCATCAACCCAATCCTGCTTGATTTGCTTCAGTGACTTAGCCAAAGTGAATGTATGCATTTCCCGTTGCTCATTCCTGGGAAGGAAGGTTGACATCGTCGGCCTTGTGTTGAAGCGTTGTGAATCTCCTTTTGTAATTACCTCTGTCAAGAGGTTGAGTGTCTCCTCCATCCGTTGGTACCTTCTTGCGAGGGTCAGGCAGAGCTTCTCCTGACTACTTCCTAGCTCCCTCAACGCATCTTCCAATCCATCACTCGGTGCCATGATTCGATCTCAATTACCTGACAGGCTAGCAAGATAACCATCTCTGATACCACTGTAATGTCCCGGGGGATGGAAGTCACCTAACGGAAAGTCACCTGAGGGCAAATACCTAACGGAAAGTCACTCGAGGGAAAATACCCGACAACAATGTACCCGAGGGCAAATACCTGACAGTAACATACTCGAGGGCAAGTACCCGACGGCAATGTACCCGACAACAATGTATCCAACGACAAGTGCCCGACAACAATGTACTCGACGGCATTCTACCCGATGGGAACACGAGTAGTGTCTGACAGCAACACAGGTGATGTGCCTAACAGTAACATGGGTGTTCCCGACGGCAACGTAGATGATGTGCCTGACGGCACTCAGGACCATTCGACACTCGACACCCTTCAACTCTTGGCACCCTTCGGCCCTCTTAATTGATAATGTATTATTGTTGATGAATAAAGTGTTAACAAAGAGCTTACACCATCAACCGGAATGAATTGCTAAGAATAGAGAATTTGTATTTTTATATTATATATCTTAGATTACATAAGATTGTCTTCAAGTGAAGACTTCACAAAGTTGAACAAACAAGCACAAGTGAAATTGCTGAATTGATATCTCCAACGGCAAACTAGTGTGGTTGCTAACCACCGAAACTGCAACAAACCAAATAGGGAGGATCTTTCACCTCCGAAATGGCGGACAACAGAACTCCACCTGGAATTCGCAATACAAATAAAATATTCCAAATCACATACCAACAACTACCTACATGTCGCTCATAAATACACCTTCGGAGAAACTCCCGAGGGTTTACAAAAAGTGTTGACATGGCAAACACCTAAGGATAATTAAAATAAAAATGGCCCCCCATTAATTAATTAAAGGTCCTTCATAAAATTTATTTTGAATTGGGACCAATTAAAAAATTAATTTATTCTTTATAATTGATATAATGTCCTGACAGATGGAAGTCACCCACCGGAAAGTCACCTGAGGGCAAACACCCGACAGCAATGTACTCGAGGGCAAATACTCGACAGTAATGTACTCGAGGGCAAGTACCCGACGACAATGTATCCCACGACAAGTGCCGACGGCAATGTACCAGACGATAATGTACACGAGGGCAAATACCTGACGGCAATGTACCCAACGATAATGTACCCGAGGGCAAATAGCCTTGGGTAATGTACCCGACGGCAAATCCCCAACGACAACGCGAGTAGTGTGCCTGAAAGCAACGCAGGTGATGTGCCTGACGGTAACACGAGTGATGTTCTCGACGGCAACACAAATGATGTGCCCGAAGGCACTCAACACCATTCGACATTCGACACCCTTCAGCACTTGGCACACTTCGGCACTCTTAATTGATAATGTATTATTGTTGATGAATAGTGTTAACAAAGAGTTCACACCATCAACTGGAATGAATCGCTAAGAACAGAGAATTTGTATTTTCATATTATTTATCTCAGATTGTCTTCAAGTGAAGACTTCACAAAGTTGAACAATCACGCACAAGTGAAATATCTAAATTGATATCTCCAATGACGGACTAGGGTGGTTGCTAACTACCGAAACTGCAACAAACCAAATAGGGAGGATCATTCACCTACGAAATGGGAGACAACAGAACTCCAACTGGAATTCGCAATACAAATAAAATATTTCAAATCACATATACCAACAACTACCTACAGCCGGTCATAAATACCCCTTCGGAGAAACTCTTGAGGGTTTACAAAAAGTGTCGACACGACAAACACCTACGGACAATTAATATAAAAATGGCCCCCCATTAATTAATTAAAGGTCCTTAATAATATTTAATTTAAATTGGGACCAATTAATTAATTAATTTATGCTTTATAAATTTGGGGACATTACAAATCCTCACTGCCAAAAGATTGCTTGCCCTCAAGCAATCCGTCATCAAACTGGTTTGCCCACTGCGACGCTCCGGGATTCCAAACCAAGCGCGGACACCGATAGCTGAACATGACCACGTGCACGCACCTAGAAGTAAGCGAGAAGAGAAAATCTCCATCAAGCATACATTGCTCCACTCTTATATAAACATTGCCATGCCCAAAGTCACCAAGATCCCACTAAAGCCAATCACCAAACACATCGGTGCTCGAATCCCAAGCTATCATACTATCATGCCCATCAATCTCTTCTGGAGTCTCATAGCTTAGGTACAACTTGTTTCCATGAGGAAGCCCCTCACATGAAGAGGTAGCGATCATGCACGCCTCGAGCCCAGCCAAAGGGTAAGCTCCATAATCAACTAATTGTAGAGATTGCTCCTGCAAGGAATCATCGGCAGAGTCTGCATCCCCAAAAGGTTGATCAACCACTGGTAGAGCCTGCTCATTCGAAGGATCAGTAATAAAATCCGTATTTACATCAAGTTCATTGTCGGGTGTTGGTTCGACGATATTTGTGCAAGCATCTTCTTTCAGAATGCTTTCCTTCATCTTGGAATATTCGACTAACAGATGTGCCTGCCCATTGGCTGAGACCTGAGATACAGAACATATGGCATCATTGGGTGTCATAGTGTGATCCAAGTCAAAAACTCTTAATCTCCCTAACAGGCTGGCAAGATCACCAGCTTTGATGCTATTGTAATGTCCCGGGAGATGGAAGTCACCCAAGGGCAAATACCCGACGGAAAGTCACCCGAGGGCAAATACCTGACAGCAATGTACGCGAGGGCAAATACTCGACGGTAATGTACCCGAGGGCAAGTACCCGACAGCAATGTACCTGACGGCAGTTTATCTGACAAGTGTCCAAGGGTATTGTACCTGACGACAATGAACTCGAGGGAAAATACCCTACGACAATGTACACAACGACAATGTACACAAGGGCAAATACCCGACGACAATGTACCCGAGGGCAAATACCTGATGGCAATGCACCTGTATTACCGTTGGGTAGATTGCCCTCGGGTACATTGTCGTCGGGTATTTGCCCTCGTGTACATTGTCGTCAACTACATTGTCATCGGGTATTTGCCCTCGGGTACATTGTCGTCGGGTACTTGCCCCCGGGTACTTTATCGTTAGCTATTTGCCCTTGGATACATTGTCGTCGGGTATTTGCCCTCATGTACATTGTCATCGGGGATTTGCCTTCGGGTGACTTTCCACAGGGTGACTTCCATCTCCCGAGACATTACAGTATCGTCCAATCTTACAATACAATATGAAAACAATTATTGTTTTCAATAATTACAATCAGGCATTTTGTCAAGTAATTATCCATCATTCAAAAAATGAGCATTTCATCAAGTGAATGGAGGCAAATGCAAGGAAAAAATTACTTGTTTATTTTAAGCACAAACTGATTTGATGTATGGTATATATTACAGATCTGCAGGTTTGATACAAACATATAATATTCATTTTATTATTTTGTATCAACTCAACACCTCCAAACAGGGATTTGGTCTTTTTAATTGGTGAAGCTACCTTCTTCCTTCGATTAATCCACCATGCATCAATATTGACACCAAGTGCCTTCTAACACCATTTACAAGGATTGCAATTTCCATATAGGATAGAGATTTTCTTTTAGCTCAAATTCATGAGATGATTAACACTACAATATTAGTATTGAAACCTTCAAAACAAGCGGTCTACTTCTATAAAAACCAGTGATTAACTACCTTGACCCACTGTTATCCTCCTACTTGTGGCACAATTGTCAAAATCAATTAAACAATCTTTCAGATGTTGTGGCAGACTATTTCTGAGTGTTGCAGCTCACACTAATCATCCATAACAGAAGCAAAAACCTGATTAGCCCCTTCAAAAAGTGTTGTGACCAAACTTAAAACTTGTTTTTGTTGGGTCTAAACATCAGTCTAAAAGACCCTACAAATAATCATCATAATCTACCAAGCTTTAATAAGTATGACAGGTCCTAGAAGAGGTGGTACAACCAAGTAGTTTTACAAATAAACTTCCTTATTAGCAATGCCCCATAGCCACTTAGCACTTAGCAGAAAACAATCAGAATATTTGCAGGTGTACCACCTGCAACAAGAATGCTCAATCAAAAAATCTACAATAAACTAGGACTGCCAAGCCTAGAAGGTAATGGTTGTAGTTGGAAAACTCATGAACATATTATTAACACACATTCATCAGGAATATATATTATGTTAAATATTGTGTCATTGATGTCAAAGGTTGATGATCAAGGTTGTATAAACATTGGAGGATTACTCAAAGTACTAGAGAATTGGAATGAAATGCTTATCAAACTGCTGATTATTCATCAGATCTTCATCAGTTGCTTGCTTGTCTACTTGAGCTACTTGGTTGTCTGGTTCAGCTGCTTGAGCTACTTCGGTGCCTGCTTGAGCTGGTTGGTCATCTACTTGTGATGGCTTCTTGTCAACTTCATCCTTCCTTGTGCCACGTGAGATTGGCATGTCATCAAGTGTGTTAAAAATATTAAAATAGTAATGTAATGTTTCTAATGCTCATCTTTAGTGAGCTTAGTTTAATTAGTTAGTTTCCATTTTCATATTCAGTTAACGATTGTTTCATTTAGAAACATCCTCTTGTACTTTTCTATTTCAGGAGACTTCATCTCCATTGTTTAATATCAAACTATCAAGTTTTATAGCATGGTATCAAAGCGGGTCTGGATTATGTGGGTTGCATGTACTTGCATGTTGCTTGCATGTGCTTTTTGTGAATTGCATGTTGCTTGCATGGCATGATAAAGTCTGGCCATTTCCTCGAGTATTTTACCATACAAAGTCTAGTGTTTTGCTGCGTGAAGGCTTTTGTGATGGGTTGTTTTGTTTGCCGCAATTGCAACATGTTTTTTGCAGTGCGAGGGTTTTGCATGATTTTGTTCTAAAAAATCATGGTGGTAGGTTTTCTGATTTTTTTCACAAAAAATCATGGTGGTGGGTTTTCTGTTTTTCTTCCACAAAAATCATGGTGATGAGTTATCTAATTTTTTGTCCTAAAAAAGTTTTTGATGGATTTTAATAATTTTCTTAGATAATTTCTAGTACGTTTTCATAATTTTTTCCTTAAACATTTTTGGGAGGGTTTTACTATTTTTGTCCATAAAAAATTGTAGGTTTTGTGCGATATTTTTACTCAAAATCGTTTTTGTAAAGGGTCTTACCGTTTTTCCTCAAAAATGAAGTTTTGTATTATGATCTGTGCCTCAGATTTTGTGTCTTGGGTTTTGATCAATTTTTTCCTTAAAAATTGTGTTTGGTTTTTTCAATTTGATCCTCAAAAAACATTTCTAGGTTTTGTGATTTTTTAGAAACAAAATCATAACTAGTGTTGTTGGTCTTAAAGTTTTTTAATTTTTTTCACAGGAAAAAAATCATTGGAGGCTTTGGGCAATTTTTTCCAACAAAAATTGTTGTTTCTTGCAGCTGTTATAAATTGCACCTAGAGTTGCTAGGTCAACGACCTGCATAAGGGTTTGCAGATTTTTCGTCAAAACTATGGTTTCAGTTTGAGAAGTTGTTCTTGGTGTCTTTGGCTACATAGCGGAAAAGCTTTGTTTTCCAACATCAAGTTGGATGGCTTGTGGTTATCTTGGTCATTTCCAAAAATTCTGCAGATTCAAGGAGGATCTCAGCAGTAGGCTCATATCGCAGAGTCTTCTGAAGAGAAGGCGGCAGCCTTCTATGCTATTTTGTAGTTAGTAAAATAACCATTAAGGGAGGGTATTAAAATAATAATGCTAAGTTACCACATTCGCGCCTCGAAGGTGGAATTCGAGATTCGGTTCGCTGCAAAGTTGGATTCGGTTTGAATTTGCTCGAAATTCTGCCAGTCAGGTAAATTCGCTCAAAATTCTCTCAGAAGGACCCTGTAAGAATTTTGGACGAATATGGGGCAAATTTGACTTAAACATCATTTTCATTGATATGATAGATATGGTAACGAGAAGTGTAGACAAAGAGACAGAAGGAACAGAGAAGACAATTAATTTGTCTGCATTCTTCAAGAAAGAGATAACAAACCCAAATTTGAGATTATGGGTCATGAGAATTTGAGAATTGGCCAAGGAAGTGGACGGTTCTCCTAGTGTTGGTATTAGGGCTGCAATGGCGAGGAAGTCTCTAGAATCTAGACCCTAAACAGGTAGTGAGTAGACACAATGTCTTCTATACAACATAGGCTTTAAATTGTGCAATGTTGTTTTCTTCTGTTGCTGGAATATATCTTCTCCGTGATGACACTAGTGGTGTTGAGAACTAGGCTAAGCTTTTTCTTACTGTCATGTTGGGCGTTTTCATGAGTTGAGTGAGAATGTGCATTGTCTTCACCAGGCAATGATAGCATTAAAGGGACTGAAGGTGAATTTATCTAGTCAGGACAACTTCAAAGTGCCTGTTTGCTTCTGAGATGAGATGTTTGAGGATGTGCAGGTGGTTGATTCCCTCCTAGATCATGAATAGGGTTGCAAAACATCTAAGTGTCCTAAGAATTAGCAGGATGGCCTATGTAGTTTGCCCACACAACTCCATGTTATTAAGTGTAGACTCAGTTTTTTTTGAGTGGATTTCTAGTATAGTAGTTAGTCTACAGTGTAGTTTGTAAGTCAATATCTTAGATAGTGATTGAAAGCTGCTATTTAGTTATACATGGATATATGGATATTTCATACGGTGGTTTACAATAAAGGGAAGGTTTCAGTTAATATCCTTGTGTTTGGATAAAGTATTTGGATATAGTAAATGGTGACTCAATGCAAAGTTTTTTGTGCCAATTTGTTTGATAATAGATGCCCTTATTCTAATTTAAAATTAGGAGTGGATTTCTTTATAACAGTTTATTGAAATATTGTTGAATATGGTTGAATTTGACTAAAACATCTGTATTTTGCTATGTTGCTTTAATATTAGCATAGTGGTGTATGAACTTATTTGCTATATATATATATATATATATATATATATATATATATATATATATATTCTTGTACAGACGAACCCAAAATGCATCCAAACCCAACCCAAAAAAAATTGGACGAATCTTGAACCCGCATCCGTACCGGAATCCGAACCCGCAACTTAGTAAGATGTAATGTTTCTAATGGTCATCTTTAGTGAGTTTATTTTTATTAGTTAGTTTCTATTTTCGTATTCAGTTAATGATTGTTTCATTTAGAGACATTGTCTTGTAATTTTCTATTTAAGAAGACTTCATCTCCATTGTTTAATATCAAACTATCAAGTTTTATAACAAAAAATTTGACTCCTATGAAATCTCATTGTAGTGACTTCTATTAACTTTTCAAATATGATGGCAAATCTAAATATGGTTCCGTCGAATATAAACTCTACACACTCATAAATGTTTGGCTATTCTCTTTGGGAACAGATTTATTAATTTATCGTCTATGCTTTGTGTGATTGCTTAAGGCTCCTCGATTGCGTCTATTTCTCTTCCTGAAAATGGTCGTGTCTAAAGACATTTTAATGTAAGAGCGGTATGATAATTAATTTTGCTTTAATTGAGCAATATTATTATGGGAATTGAGCTACGTTTTGGCAAAAATGAAGTCAACACATGTTATTTGAAAAAGCAGCGTTAATTATCCTAAAGAAAATTGCTTTCTGAAGATTTTTTTTTTAAGAGAAACATGGAAATCTGCAGATATGGTTCGTGTTTTGGCTGCAGATTTTATAAAAACAGAGAAATGTTTTAATGCAGTAGAAGCAAGTTAGGCTACGGTACTTAGGAGGAAAATATACTTCTTCAAACTGTTATGGTAAATCAATGTATTAAACAAAGGAGACTATGGCTCCTTAATAGATTTACAAAAATGATGTTTCTAAATGAAACAATTTTGAACTGAAGACAGAAAAGGAAACTTCCTAAAGCAACTAAGATGACCATTATAAAAACCATAGTTGGAAAACTCGGACTCGCCTCAAACTCGGCATTCAAAAAAATTGGACTCGGACTCGAACTCGGAAAAGACTCAGGAAAGGATTCGGCAAAAGAAAAACCTGTAGTTTTACAAAAAAAAACAAAAAGAAATTAATGCATTTAGAGAACATAAGAGCCGTAATTGAAACATTACACATGTCATATGAATCACAAACACTCAATATTTAAAATTTCATCATAGTTTCGAACTTTAAAATGTATAACAGCAGCATAAGTTTATGAATGTTTACAAAATTAGATATAATGATATGTCCAAATGTGAAAAACAGCAAACTAAAGACTACATCTTCCTCCTCCCTCTCCTAATATAACTCAATTTTTCAAGCCTTGAACTAGGTGTTGAGGCATCTAAATGAGGAGTTAATTCTTCTTCTTCAACATCAAAGTCCTCATCTTGGTCATCCTCCATCTCAGCGGATTAATCCAATGCTGCGACCAAGCGAAGCCGAAGTGGATGCATTTTGATTCATTGCAAGCTATCATGGCTTCTTTTGTTTTTCCCTTTCTTCTTTTTGCAATTCATATTCAGCAAGAAGGGCCTTCATTTGTCTAATAATCTCTGGAGTTGTTTTGGGCAAGCCTTCCACATTTTGTCCGAGTACGCTGGCAAGGTGGTATTTTAATCTATTCACTCCACCTGTCATCCATCTGCCACATTCTGTGCATGTCACCTCTCCCTTTTTATTTCCCTTTATTCCATATTTCCATGCCTCATCTTTTCTTCATCCTAATTTTGGGGCAGCCTTGCCCTTTCTAGTTGAAGTTGACATAGCTATTATAAAATGATAAAAATATAAAAAATCAATAGGGTTTTATGGAAAAACAACCAAAAATTGATAATGAATCATTTGAAAAAAAATAGTATTCAAAAACAAGATAAAAATGCAAAGAAACAAGTTAAAAAGGAAAATAGAAAAAAAAGCCAGCATTTCCCCTTACTTTCAAGATTTTCTTGATTTCTAATAGATGGAAAAGAAAAAAAAGAGTAGAAAAATTCTATACCTGGATGTATTTCACTGCTTTGATGTTGATTGTTCAACTTCTACACACCCTAAAAACCTTGTTTTCAGCAAGCACAAAGAACAAATCAAACAAAAAGTGGAAAAAAAAAACAACTTAAAATAAGACTGGGCTTTTTTTTCAGTGACGAGATTCCATATGAAAGACTCGCAAGTCTCGATGCTGGACTTGGGCAAGTCCGTGCAAAAAACTCAGAAGTCCAACCCTTAGGACTTTTCTGGACTCGACTCCTGAGTCCATGGTGAGTCAACTCGGCTCACCATTAGACTCGCGAGTCCAGCCGAGTCCGCAGCGAGTCCAAAGATTTCTCCATCTATGAGAGAAATATTACAATATTTTAATACCTTCCCTTAATGGTGATCATTCTAACAATCCTAAAGAACATAACATGCAGGTTTTTAGGTCGCAAATGCATAGAAGGTTGCCCCTTCCAATCACAAATGCATAGAGAAGGCTGCCCCCTTCTCTTAAAAACGCTTCTACAAAATGAGCCTGTCGTTGAGACCCTTCTTGATTCTGCAGAACTTTTTGGAATGACCAAGATAACGAAAATTCATCCTACCTGATGTTGGGAAACAAAATTGTCCCTCCCTGTAGCGAGAGGCATCGAGAACAACTTTTGAAACTGAAACGACGAAACCCTTGTGCATCGTTACCATAGCAACTCTAGGTGCGATCCAGAATAACTACAAGAAACCACAATTTTTGTGTAAAAAATTGCCAAAATACTAAACATGATTTTTGAGGTGAAAAATCAATCGAAACTAGACAAGATTTTTAAGGAAAAAAATCAATCAAAATCAACAAACAATTTTTTAGGAAAAAATTGCGGAAACCCAGAAACTAAAACATCGGTCATAGCTAGCACAAAATAAGAGACAAGGATCAGCATACCAATGTTTGTTCTTGAGAAAAAACAGTAAAAACCTTGTAAAAATGATTTTTGTGTTAACAATCGTACAAAACCGAAACCATAATTTTTTTTGGAAAAAAAGTATAAAAACCAGCCAGAAATGTTTCAAGGAAAAAAATTATAAAACTCGTCCAAAATCTTGTAAGGAGAAAATTTTATAAAAGACTAGCACTAATTTTTTATGGAGAAAAATTAGAAAAACCAACAATAATTTTTTATGGACAAAAATTAGAAAACCCACCACTAATTCTTTATGGAGAAAAATTAGAAAACCCATGAACAAAAATGCAGCATCCATCGATTTCGTTTAAATCGAGTAAATCTAGAACGTGGCTCCAAGAAGAAAAAGACACAACCCATCGCAATTTCTTATAAAATAGATTGGAAAAAAAAGCGTCTGCAAAAACCCGTCCAAAATGGCACAAAAGGTGGCAAAAGAAGATCCCATGAGAAAAAGAACACTGGTCGCAAGCAGAAAACAGTCTAGAAAACACTGTCACGATTTTCCAATGCGTAGGAATCCCAAAAGCAACGCCTACAAAATGTAGAAGTTGGGAGGCAAACAAACTCGCGCGAAGACACACAAACCCGTCACAAAAAACAGAGACGAAGTTGTGCGAAGACACACAAACCCGTCACACAAAAAACAGAGACGAAGTCGCGTGATGGAGAAATAAGATCGCACAAACCCTAGACTAACAGATGCACGCAAAAAATTGCTCAGAAAAAACCAGTTACAGGACTGCGAGTCTCGAGCCAAGTCCGGGCTCCAGAACTTTTCTGGCTCTAGGCTCGGACTCGCCTAGTCCACGGACTTGCTGGACTCGCCGAGTCCCGCCACCTGGACTCTGCAACGCCAGCAACTTTAAAACACCAAAAAAAACATTTATTTAATCGGATTTTATTGCTTTTTGGAGTTTATACATTTAGTCTATGACCTAAAAAGGTCATTAAACTAGCAAACATAGAGAAGAGAGAAAAAAAGGCTTGAGAGAAGAATATTGGGGTTTTAGAAAATAGATTAGCAAATCGATTGGCTCTCATATATTGATTGTTGATTGTTTGTGCAAGTTTGTAGCTTGCATTCAGACATTGAGAGGAGCTAAAAGAAGAATTTGGAGGAGGCCTCTACAAATTTGAGTTGCATTTCCATTTTTTGAGCAATTTTGAAGAGGTAAGTTACATTTTTGTGTTGATTTTTGAATTTTTTACATTCATAAATCATATTTCAGTTTCCATTTTGTTTAAACTTTACATTTGTTTGTCAGATAGATTTGCTCCATTTTATGTTTGCTTTTTTTGGTGTAGATGCTTTTTTTTTTCATTTCTGATTTATTGCAGCAGCAACATAATGTCTCACTCTCAGCCTGAGGGTAGTTCATCAGCATCTAAACCTAAATTTTACCCAAATGCAGACCCCGTTTTCGTAGCAAGGGATAAGTCTTGGAAACATGTCATCCCCAGCCCAAAAAAAGTAGTTATATGTTGGCATTGTGATGTTAAATATAGTGGGGGAGGTATTAACCAGTTAAAATATCACCTTGCACATATATCAGGGCATGATGCTAAAGCATGCAGAGAAGCACCCAAAGATGTTAGACGTGAAATGCAAGCTCATATAGAGGGATTTGAAGAGAAAAAAGGAATTAAGAAAGAAGCAACAAGAAGAAATGGCAAGCTTAGGTGGGGACACCTCTTCATCTCTTTGTTCTCTATTAGCTCCATCTAGTAGTGGTACTATGAGTGTGACCATTGGGCCTCGGTTTCGTAAGAAGAAATACACACTAGATTTCATTTTTGTTCCACGCACAACTCTGGGTGCCCAAACATCGCTTGTGAGCATGGGTTGGAATAAGGAGAAGCATGAGGCTGCGAAAATGGCACTTGGGAATTTTTTTTCTACAACAACCTTCCATTTAATGCAGCAAGGTACTTGTTATTATTTTAATTTCTCTGTCTTATTTTTAAAGTTGAAAGTAAAACTTAATAAATTAATAGTACTATACTTATTTTAATTTATGTTTATTTAATTTGTTTTAGATCTCCTTATTGGCAAATTGCAAAAGATGTTACTGTTTGTGGTCCGGGGTTCAAAGCCCCTAATGATGAGGAGCTAAAAGGTCTTATTTTGACCCAAAAGGTGGCTGATGTAAAAGTTGCAATTGACAAGCAGTGTGAGGTGTGGAGGAGGAAGGGTTGCACCATCATGACTGATGGTTGGACCGACAAAAGAAATAGAACACTGCTGAATTTTCTTGTCTCCTCATCAGGTAATTGTAGACAACAGAACTTGTACTTACTAAAGTATTGGTTTACTGATTAAGAATTTTATGATTGTACTAAATTCCTTTTTTTTTCAGGTACCACAGTGTTTTTGAAATCAATTGATGCTTCAGGGACAACAAAAAATGTTGAATATCTTTGTGAGATAATGGAGGAAGTGTTGAAGGAGGTGGGTGAGGAGAATTCGGTACAGATTGTCACGAATAATGCAGCAAATTATGTTGTTGCAGGTAAAACTCTTATAGAGAGGCACCTCCACTTGTTTTGGATCCCTTGTGTTGCTCATTGCATTGACCTCATGTTGGAGGATCTTGGTAAACTTCCCTAGATAAAATCATGTGTAGAGCACGGAAGGAATATTTGTAAATTCATATATAATCATACTTGGGTCCTCAACCTTATGAGGAAGTTCACAAATAAAAAAGAGTTGGCTCGTCCAAGGATCACCCGATTTGTAACAAATTTTATCACGTTGCAATCCTTGCTTCAGTCTGAGGCTGCTTTGAAATGCATGTTTGTAAGTGAGGAGTGGATTGCATCATCATATGCAAAGACCAATGCAGGGAAAGATACGGCTGATCGGGTTTTTGATGAAGGTGGCGTTCGGCAACCGGTCAAGGAGATTGTGCAGGTAATTTTCCTTTTTGCACTCATTTCCATTTCATTTCATCATTTTTGTTCACACTTGTTTATGCTCATTGTTCATTTTTAAAAGTAAAACTTAAAAGTTAAAGCTTAATGTTTACACTTTCACAATGATTGCAGTTCATAGAGCCTCTTGTTGTTCTCCTATGTATTGTTGATGGAGAGAAACCCTCAATGGGATACATTTAGCCTACAAGTCAAAGATAGAAAAATGCATACAAACTTGAATTTCCTCTAAAAATCCAAGTTCAATTGGATGGTCCAACAACATTCCACACTTACACCACTTCTACAAGTGCCAGATCAAGGTCAAGACATCAAGAAGAAATCAAGGATTCAAGAACAACCAGATTCAAGTTATGTCAATGCGGAAATTTCAAGGTGAAGGATTTTGAAGAATAGGAAAGAATGCATAAAGATGAATCAATTTGAGAATACGAGCCATCACAATTGTTCAAGGACTTGATAATGTTGAGTATCAAGAGATATTCTCTCATCACCAAGGGATTGATCAAGTCTATATGATAAACATGTTGAGGTGGAACCCATTCACCTTCAACTAGTCAGATCATGCCAAGTGTCCCAGTGGGAGAGCTCAATAATATTAGTCTAAATTCATTGAATTTGCCAAAAAGGAAAAGGATAAAGGAAATTGTCTTCTAAAGGAAGATTTCTTGTAAGGCCACATGCCATTTATTCATTGGCAAACTGATTAGTGTGTTTCTCTATAAGGTTCTACCTAAACCATTTTCTCATTGATCATTCAAAAGAATTGTAACTTTCTTATTGGCCCACAAGGTACAAGGTGGTGCCCAAATGTAATTGGCTAGCATTTAATGTTTGTAGTAGTTAGGTATACCAAGGCTTTGTTGGCATAATCTCGACCCTTGATCTTGAATCAATCTTGGCCCTTCATTGTAATTGAACAACTATAAAAGTCCAAGGCCTTCTCATTTGTAAATTAATTAGAATTAATTAGAGATTAGATTACTTAGAGTGAGAGAGACTTGTTGAAATTGTTGCTATAATATTGTTGAATGGAAGATATTGTTGAATGGTGATTAATGGTGAAGCTAGTGCCCATACCTTTTGGTACTTGTTGATTGTAAGTGACAACGTAAGGTTAATCTGGGCTTAATTGCATGCATCTAATTTCAATTGGAGATATTCATTTAAAATATGCCTTCATAGGGTATTTGGATGAGTATTGACAATTTGAACATCATTACCGCATCCTTAGAAGATAGCACCCTCGTATGCCTAGTTGACACAGCGAAGCAAGCACTAGTTAGAGGCTCACCCCATCATCAACATTGTCTACCTTTTGGAGGTTAGACGCCACTTTGGGAGACACTAGTGAATTACAAATTATATTAAAAAAGGCAAAGGCAAAGGGGGATTAGCTCTTCGAGGGAAGATATAAAAGTGAGTTTGATGAGCTCATTTCTCATGCTTGGTTTTGACATTTGGAAATCTTCTTTTTTGCTTGAACTTGCTCATCCTATGGCTTTGTGAAGGCAAAATCTCTTGTAAGGAACACCTTCCATGTTGGTGAGAGACCCAATTTAGAGGACTCCGGTGGTTTCAACCGAGGAATCACATTGGAGCTTTAATGGTGATTTGATTTAATCTTCTTCATTTACAGAGCTGCATATTATCAGAGATTGTTTATAGAGGTAGATTGAGGAGGTACATTGAGTTTATTGCAGTTTAAAGAGGCCACTTTGACTAGGCCGTACTCTTTTCTTGCTGGCCATACAACCTTAGGAGGAAGTTGGGTGCCCATCTAGTCCTTAATTAAATATATTATAATAACAATAAAATTAAATCTTTAATTAACATTTTAAAACTTAACAACTTATTGTTGTTTCATTTTGAGAGCACTAGACTTATTGAAACATCAATATTAATTGCATCCACCAACTATACTAAAAATAGCAATGCAGACAGCTGACTTAGTAGATGCCTAAAACTGACTTACTAAAAATACCAAGTATGGAAAAACCATCCAAGTCCACTCCAGAAAAGAGCGTTGCGAACATCTCAACTATCTAAAGTTCAAAGAAACCCGTCTCTGCTAGAACGAACTGTCATCATGAGTTCCCTAACCCAACTTATTAGCCTGCCAGAACCCATTGAATAGCCTAATGGTCTATCAACTCAAGTGCTTAGGAAAGGGACATTACATCCTATTTCTCCACCTATTGTTTAAACTTTACAATGCAGCCTACAAATATTTTACTTGGTAGCAATGGGAAGCAGACACATACGGAGACAGTTCTTGGGAGATCATTTGTTGAATTGAAGTAGAGGTCCCTTGATTCATTAAGAGACCAAATTTGTTGAAGATCCAAGTTCCACCTAGGAAGTGCTCTGTCCTTATCCTGCTTTGAGTTCAAGACGAACATCAAAAAGTCCATATGCATTGTTAGAGCTTCAAATATTCTAGTTAATTTCACATTCTTTAGATTGGAGGCCATTAGAGTTTTCAGTCTGAGCAAATATGCTTAAACCTGAAAATTAAAGCTGTCCTTATGCAACCATAGTATTTGATAAATTTCTTCCATGGGAAAATTGAATTTAGGTGGGGCTTCCTGTAAGAATCCCTCTCAGTTCTCAACCAAATTTTCTACTTACTTCCCAAAATCAATCTGCAGACATTAAGTCAAACAGTTAGCATGCTGTATAGAAATGTTATGACATACGTTCGCTGTTTGGTTTGTTTTCACTTGAACAGTTCTCAGACTTAATGGAATGTTGCATGAGACTTTTGACAAACACATCTCATGTATTCAATAAAACACTAATCGTTTAGTCAAAAACAATTACTTCTGAGATTTTGCAATAGGAAATAAAGAACAGGAATCTGATATGCAACCACTTACTGGTTTACTGATGATAATTGAGGAAACGCAATACAATAACATTTGCTACAAACAACTGATAAATATTGCATATCCTATTATTCAACAAAATATGTCATCACCAATCGCTAATCTTGCAGCTGACCTGTTTGCGTATAGGAAATGCAGACCACCTGATGGCTTCAAGTCAATTGCCTGTGAATACAAGAGCTCTGCTTGAACTGCGTTCCCACATTCAACACCTTGTCGCTTTGCAATGACTGAATGGCAGCAAAGGGCTTCCCATGGTCAAGAGGATATGCCACGCAACATATATTTGAAATCTTGAACATCAACCAGTGTCCAGGTATGTGTAGAGTTGCCTATTCAAAGTCTGCTGCCAGCACAATAAGACTCTCACGACTCAGAATGGACTGCGAACTGAGATCATCAGCAGACCAGATAAATATTCCGCCAATCACAAATGGTTGTGTTTGTCTATATGAAGAATCTCAGCCCAAGGTTAACACTCTCAGGAAGACCCTGATTCCTTGCACAGCCGGAGATGAAATAATTCCACGAAAGTACCGTTATAATGATCTCGGAAATATTTCTTTGGTATCTATCTTTATTTCCATGGCAACCAGAACATAGCTGATAATCTTTTTTTTATTGCTCAGTAAATTGTTTATTTTATTAATAATAAGACCGAGATCTTTAGCTTGGCCCGAGCCAGGGGTGGAAACAAACAGGTTTCCACCTCCCACAAATCAAACTTCCCAAAGCACAGACCCATCAACAGTTCAAAACTTCAATTTTCCGGGATGCCCCACCTTTAGAATGTGAATGGAGAATCATTTCAAAGGCTCTTCTTCTCACAGTTTTCTTATCCCTCTTCCCTTTCACCACTTGCCAACCCTCCTCTAATTTATCTGCCTCCTTCAGCCACTCTGCAGGAATATCCATTGGACTCTCTGAATCAGCTACACATCTGCTAGAACCAGTAAAATCTTTTTTCAGAGACTCATTTTCTCCTGAGTCCTTAATGGATACATCACTCCATACAACCTCAGGCATAGGAGACTCAGCTTGATGATAAATACTATCCTTTAAAACGTGCATCAAAGGATTGATGCTGAGCTTTTCTGGGCTCTTAGTGGCCAAAACTTGCTGACTCTGTTTAGCCTCCACACCCATATCAATCTGCGCCCTAAATTCACAATCCTTTTACATTGTAGCCTTCGGGGGGGAACCTTTCCTCTTTCTCTTTCTCCACATTATACAAATGTGTGAAACAATCCTTTCTCTTCATGTACTTTCTTCTTGGTGCAATATGCTTCGTTTGAAAACATCTTTTGCACCTGAAGAGAATGCCTTCATAGTCCACAAGTTGTATTCACAGCCCTATCGACAGTTTTAAAGATAACTCTACCGAAGGGACATTCGATAAGTTCTTTTCAACTAGAATGCGGGCATAAGTTGTGTGAAAGAACTCCTGAGAACCCTCAACCACCCCTAAAAATCTACCTAGACTATTTCCAATAGCCTCAAAACAAGAATCACACCAAAATTGTAAAGGCAAATTTGGAAGTCTTACCCATAGAGGAATTTTGTCAAACGATTTGGTAGATGGATTAAAAGCCAAGTACCATGGTTTTAGCAGCAATAAGAACTTGTTCTCCCAGCTCCAATGAGATTCACACAAGATTTTCTTTTTATCCTGTACAATGTCAAAAACTGTAATGTCCCCATTTTTTAGCAGGTCATTGAATTGTTGGTGCCAGGTCATTATTGTGATCCTCGTGGTGTAGCGAAATGTTTAGAGGGTCATTGGTGTGAGCTTACTCTTTATAGTAAGTCAATGGATAATTCCGATAAGCTTAGATGAGTTAGAGGAGTTGAATGATGCTCTCAGTTTTCATTTTTGGCTTCCGGTTTGGGCTCCAAGAATCTTGGAGAGAGCGTCTATTTTTAGTAAGTCACCCCATCAAGTTCATTCATCATCTTTTATCATCAGGATCACTCCAGTGCAGACAGATTTCGATTCTAATGCTTCTTCAGTTTTTTTCGCAAGACGGGTGGATTATTATTATTATTTAATTAAATTTGCTAAGGTTGTCATTATTGTTGGTATTATATGTTGGACGCCTTAGTGTGATAGCTCGTTGGAACCAGGATGAAAAGTTTTAAATCTTGGGCACAAGAAACAGTGACCTTGCGTGTCATAATTTCATGATATTTATGAAAAGGTCATTTTTGGAGCCAAATGAGTTTATAAATTATATTACTCAATATGTGCCCAAGTATAAAAAGTGTTTTAAGTGAAAGTGTGTGAGAGAAGACACTTGTTAATTATAAAAGCAATGCTTTGTGAAAGGCAAGGCATTCATGTTATTATCTTTTGACACCTATGAAAATTGGAATTTTGGGTTTGAAATATGGAGACAAGGGTTTGGAAAAAAATTGCTGATTGAATTGGGAATTCAATTCAGTGTTTCGATCACTTTGAACTGGTGAAAGATTCCAGCGAATTGTGAGTGTTTGGTTGAAGGCATTACGGCATTGGGAGGAAGAGCTTAGTGTTGCGTTTGATATTTGTGGGAAGTGCTGGACGTTTTTAAGGGAGATAGTTTGTTGTTTGCTGATCATGGTTTTAGTAATGCGCGTGGATATTCCAAAACAGCAGTCACCATTCTTATTGTTTGCAGCCAGCATGAAGGAGTTTGGATATTGAACAGGTTCATTTATAATCAATTTCCTGCTTGTTTTTGTTAAGGCATTGAATAATTTCAATTACATTTTCATTAAGAATATTCAGAGATGGTGCTGATAATTTGTAGTTGGGGTTTTGAATTTTAAATTAAATAGAAGGCATGGTTATTTGGATTTCAATGTAATTGGTTGGTTAAAGAATATTGGTGGAATCATTATTTTACTTGGCAAACTGTGTTGAAAATTCATATCATTCTACAATTCCAAAACAAATACAATTGTTGCAACCAAATTCAGAGATAGAGCCAGGCAGGCTCTTTACAGTGGTATCAGAGCAATTTTCTTGCCATCCTGTGGTGGGATTGTAAAAATTGTATGAGTGATCAGCACTCTATTTTCCAGTATGGACAGGCACAAGAAACTGTATAGCAGTAGACAGAAGGAACTTTCAGACAGTTTGTCTGAATTTAAAAGGCAAACTGATGCTTTGGTTAGACAGTTGGATCGTAGTCGGGATATTCAAGACAGGCTTAGTGAACAGTCGTCAGATCTGGCTACCATTGACAAGGCGGCTAGATACATGGCTTCATTCTTGGGCAGATCTTCTCACAGGACACAAGATACGAGACAGGTTGACACAGTGAGGGAGGTCAGGAGAGACCTGCGAAAAGATTTTACAGCTGCACTTGGGCCCAACACATCAATTCTAGAGATCAGTGCTCCTCCAGTTGAGATACCCCACACTTTGATTGTAGGGTCTTTACCTATCTCAGTGGACGAGCACATGACAGTTACACAGGCCGACAGTTGCATGGAGACTCAACACTCAGTTGATGATCCGGTGATACAGCAAGAGACGACGACTACAGTAGATGTCAGTACCACACCAAATTGTATTATCGAGTCAGACAGTGACTCCAGTTCAGATGGACAGGAGGATAGTACTATGGTCGATGTTGAGGGAGTTGTTGATAGTGGGAGTGTTGTAGTGTTGGAGGATATGACGGTGGACTCTAGATCGCCAGAGGAGGATAACACTTTTGAGGACTGCCTAGAGGAGATGGAGTCAGATCGTACAGATCTGGATAGCGGCAGTCCCGAGATGGGGTTAGTGTAGGAGATTCCAATATGCTCCTGTGTTGAGGATTTGAGCATGGAGTCCGCGTGCAATGATACCAGTGTTAAGTTTGAAACAGTAGACACGGACCCATGCCAACATGACTCAGATTCATTGGTTAGTAGGAAGTCAGATGAGGTTCAGTCCAGGACACTTGAGGAGGTAGATTATATAGCAACTTCCTCATGTACAAAGGGGTTTGACAGAGACGTGTCAGATGCTAGTACTTTGTTTGAGGACGTGAGTTCAGTTGTCAGTTCACAGAGCTCAGTTGACAACACACTGGGAGATAGTGTTTCTGAGAGGGGTGTGTTGGGTACCACTTCTATTTGCAGTGTGGACAGTATGCCAGAGGTGTTGCATAGGAGGTCGACTATTCAGAGTCATCATGTGACTAGTCAGTTGAGAGTCAGCGAGCATGATATTGTTGCCACATTTGAGCATTTTGATGTTGCTCGGCAGCTGCTAGCTGTTCATGGATGGGGTTCTCCTATCGATGATGAGCATGGTAGTTGTTACTTGTCCCTTACAGAGATTCATTCCTTACGGGAGGCTGTCAGGATTTTGAGACGATTATTTTCAGTTGGTAGCTGACCGATATCACCTAGATGAGTGGGGGAGTACAGCATATAAGGCACTCTTGGATAGAGAGGATGAGGTGAGTGAGCTTACTCAGGAGCTCATGACGACTTTTGAGGTTTTAGAGAGCACTCCGTTGGCTCTCCAGGAGTCACAGGTTCAGTTAGCAAAGGTGACTATGGAGTTGGAGCAGCTTCAGTCTACACCAGCACCAGATCTAGTGCAGTTACATATTGTGGTGTTTGGTGATTTGATGATGTCCACAGTTGGGGTTTTTGGATGTGATGGAATTGGGGATACATCCACCCTTGATTCTAGTGTTGGAGGTACAGGTTCACTTCCATCGGATATATGTGCAGTTGAGCTAGGCACTTCAGTAGAGGGTTGTTGTGTGTCTAACATTGGGGTGGATATTCCAGTTGGGATGGATACTCCAGTTGGTAGCATTGCGTCAGGTGATATAGTACACGACATTGTGGGTAGTGTAATGGACCCGTCAGTGATCAGTGTTTCAGTTCATGACACTACTTCGATTGCTCAACAGGGAGACATGGCATCACCCGAGTTGGTTGTTAGTCAACGCATAGTTGGTGATGGTAGGCAGCTGGTTACGTCACAATTACACGATGACCAGTTATGGATCCGAGGGGAGCAGATGGATGCTACCACCTATAAATTTTACTGCACAGAGTCATTTCTAGATCACCTTCTTGAGAGTTCAGAATTTTGTGAGGGATCTTACCGAGCTTCTGAGGGTGTTCTCATCCGGGGTACTGGTGGGATTCGGCGTTTGGTGAGAGAGATTGTAGGTACCTTGACTAAGATGCTCCCTCACAAAGATTTCGAGGTTGGGTTTTCTGAGAAGGTAACCCAAGACCCTGCCCAACCAATTGTGCAGAGTTCGAGATTGGAGCCATCTTTGGGTACGCGACTGATGGATGATGAGCCTCTGACAGAGATCCGAGCATTATATCGTTGTTACACGGTGAGTAGTGTTCATTATGTTTCCTTTGACCCCCATGTTGATGAGTTGATGACACAGATTTGGGTTGGCTCCTAGTCCTTATCATCCATTATGGGATGGGTTCTCACCATCAACAGTTCATGGGAGTTTTGGTTGCAAGTCAATAGCAGGTGAAATGCAGAGTTATGGTGACTTTTTTTTGCGGTATTCATCACTGTTGTGCAGATGGTCTAAATTCTCAGTACAAGTCATTTGGGTGTGCAAGGGGAGTTCAGTGTGTATGTGATCTGAGTAACCCATACATCTTGGTTTTTTATGGTCCTGAGATTCATTTCTCTTGGGATCCAAGCAGAGACATATTCAGTACGGGAGTGTGGGTGAGTGGTTGTTATGGATCTTTTTATAGTCATTCTGTTTGTTTTTCAAAGGATGCTACAGGACCCTGCACTTTGCACCAAGGGCATGGCTTACAATTTTCCGTGGGATCCAGGAGGATGGTGATGTTTCTTATTCCAGTGATTGCTTGGGGATAAGCAATCTTGGGGAGGGAGGACTGTAATGTCCCCATATTTTAGCAAGTCATTGAATTGTTGGTTCCAGGTCATTATTGCGATCCTCATGGTCTGGTGAGATGTTTAGAGTGTCATTGGTGTGAGCTTACTATATATAGTAAGTCAATGGATAGTTCCGATGAGCTCAGATGAGTTAGAGGAGTTGAATGATGCTCTCAGTTTTCATTTCTGGCTTCAGGTTTGGGATCCAAGAATCTTGGAGAGCGTCTATTTTTAGTAAGTCACCCCATCAAGTTCGTTTATCATCTTTTATCATCAGGATCACTCCAGTGCAGACAGATTTTGATTCTCATGCTTCTTCAATTGTTTTCGCAAGACGGGTGGATTATTATTATTATTTAATTAAATTTGCTAAGGTTGCCATTATTGTTGGTATTATATGTTGGGCGCCTTAGTGTGATAGCTCGTTGGAACCAGGATGAAAGGTTTTAAATCTTGGGCACAAGAAACAGGGACCTTGCATGTCATAATTTCATGATATTTATGAAAAGGTCATTTTTGGAGCCAAATGAGTTGATAAATTATATTACTCAATATGTGCCTAAGTATAAAAAGTGTTTTAAGTGAAAGTGTGTGAGAGAAGACACTTTTTAATTATAAAAGCAATGCTTTGTGAAAGGCAAGGCATTCATGTTATTATCTTTTGACAGTTATGAAAATTGCAGTTTTGGGTTTGAAATATGGAGACAAGGGTTTGGAAAAAACTTGATTGAATTGGGAATTCAATTCAGTGTTTCGATCACTTTGAACTAGTGAAAGATTCCAGCGAATTGTGAGTGTTTGGTTGAAGGCATTACGGCATTGGGAGGAAGAGCTTAGTGCTGCGTTTGATATTTGTGGGAAGTGCTGGACGTTTTTAAGGGAGAGAGATTGCTGTTTGCTGATCGCAGTTTTACTAATGAGCGTGGACATTCCTAAACAGCAGCCGTCACCATTATTAATGTTTGCAGCCAGCGTGAAGGAGTTTGAATATTGAACAGGTTCATTTATAATAAATCTCATGCTTGTTTTTGTGAAGGCATTGAATAATTTTAATTACGTTTTCGTTAAGAATATTCAGAGATGGTGCTCATAATTTGTAGTTGGGGTTTTGAATTTTAAATTAAATAGAAGGCATGACTACTTGGATTTCAATGTAATTGGTTGGTTAAAAAATATTGGTGGAATCATTATTTTACCTAGCAAACTGTGTTAAAAATTCATATCATTCTACAATTCCAAAACAAATACAATTGTTGCAGGCAAATTCAGAGATAGAGCCAAGCAGGCTCTTTACAAAAACCACAACAAAAAACCCTCGAGTATGAGGATATATCAGCACTTCCCCGTCTAAAATTGGGCTCTAATTTTCGGAAATCCATTTATGGAGTTCACTCAGACTGGGCCAAAAGCCGTTGAACCTCCCAATCAACCCCATTTCGCAGAACAAAAATTCATTTTCAGCAATCTCTTCTTCAACCTCTACATCTAAGTAGACTAAAGGCCTATCTCCATAAGGTTCAACCCATGCAGTATCAAATCTAACCTTGCAATCTTTCCTCTTGGCTGCATCAACAAAACTCTCCCTCTAACCTAACACATTGTTTCTCAAAACGACCTTTTGTTCTTTATAAACTAGAATGTCTTCTCCAGCCAAGGATGCCTCCCCCTTTTCAAAACCCTTAACACCATCCTCTTCTTTGTGGATACGATCATACCCTACATCGTCACCTAGACAAGCAACACCAACACCCTGTTTCCCAAACGAGTTGAGATATAGCTACGTTCGGATATGCCAAAGTTATATATATATATATATATATATATACACAATGCAGATCATAATGGTAAATCAAATGCTATTGACAGTGTATAATTGATGTGCTAGTAATACCGAACCGAGTGCTATATATTGCAGTGACGATACTTACGTATCGTGCATATGCTAATAGCAGTCACGATACATAAGTATCGTGACTGACTATTGACTCAAGTACATTGGTTTAACAATCACGATAATTATTGTTACGATGCTTAACAAATTGGTGTTATGAATCGGTTTTGTATGAAGGGTCATGACCCTACATGGGAATAGCCATGTATGGTCATGGCTCTTCATATACGTGACCATTCATTAGATATATATGCATATCGATGGCTGGTGAAAAGATCAATCAAAACGGTAATCTATTTCAGTACAGCACTCATGTATATTCTCTATAGGATGATCTTGATTTTACAACATGGTATCAGAGCCTAACCTATAAGAGAATAAAATATATTCACAAGCTCAGTGGCAAAATGCTGGAAGATAAAATGTTCATTATTAGAATTGCGTTAAAAGACTATTAAACAGCATAACCGCAATGATGCTCCACTTGTGGGAATATCTGTCTTGTGATAAGCGAGAGCTAATAAAAAAAGGCAATGAAAGATTTAAGATTTTTTTGGTATTCCATATATGGAATACAGACCAGAACGAACAGAGGGTTGGGAAATACATCATCAAACATGAAGTAAGAAATAGTTTGGAAACATTGATAAGGAGAATTTACGCGGCATGCTTGGGCTTTGACTTAGAATATAACATTCATCTAGATAAAGTCCGTTGATGGGTATTATATTTGGTCGACAAAGCTTAGCTTTGGCCATTTCTCTAATAATTTCCAGTTCTAATGTGCTGAGAATTGCAAAAGGTTTAAGACTATGTTTAAGACTGATAATTTCTATAATAATTCAAACATTCTATGTTTTGCTAAGAATTGCAAAAGGTTTAAGACTATAAACGAAGGTAGTTTTGAGAAAGTGATGGCACTTATAATGGAAGCAACTCTCACCAAAAACTAATGCGCACCTTAAACACCCTATTCGTCTTTGCAACACATAAAGATTTAGTCGGTTGGAATAGGGCTGTAAGGAGAATTCAGACTGTGATGCGTGCATCCACTGACGCTTGGCTATCGACAGGAGACCAAAATTCAAAATTAGCCTCAATCAGAGATCGACATACACGCAAAATCGATATACTGAAAGTCATCGGATTGTTCAAAGATCACTCATAGAGAATGCGATCCAGGTTTAACAATATGCACTGTTAGACAACCCTTCTTATTCCAATTCATGGACTTTGCAAGTTTTGATACTTATAATCAGATATCGAATAAACAAAGATACACTCAACCTTAATAATGATTGAGTAATAATGATCAATGGCATGCAGTTGAAATGTGGATTTGCATCTCCTAATGCAAATATCTATTTGTTGGGAACATTACAGTAATAAGGAATTATGAAGATATAGTTGATACTTATCATATAGGTTAGAGATGCTTGATTAAATGATTATCATTATACTTGCACTGATCAATGGTTAAAAGTAGCAATTAGACAAAAGCATATAACTTCTGAATATTTATGCTGAATGATTAATAATCTGTCCTCTGATGAGGGAGTATTTAATTGTTGAGCGGATGGAAGGTATGTTAGTATGTGGCCACCATTTTGACAAAGACTTAACTTTATCAAGCCAGTGGGGGAAATAAAATCTCTGAAGGAAAATCTATTGAAGGTGACAGTGTTCCAAGTTATAAAGTGTTGGCTATAAGTGACATTCAAATAGGAGAAAGTGGCAATTATCTAAGACAGCAGAAGTGAGATTAATAAAGAGCGTAACATTTCTTCTCTATTCTGAATTAATAAACCGTGGGCTCCAAGCCTCCAACACATTTTGTTGACCCAAAAATGGATTGTATATCTCTATATACCAAAGTGCATGACAGATATATATCCACGGCTAATAAACTATATTGAGTGCTCCATGAAGACTATAATAATTCGATTGGAACTTTAGCGATATCAATGAATTATATTTTCGTAAGAATTTGTATGTTTGGCTTGTTTTGAACTCTATCGAAGTATTTTTGAGCTGGAAGTCATCTCACTTCAGCGTGGACCTTCAGAAGAATCTTGAATTTACCGTGGTTGATAGCACTTAACATATTGAGATGTCTTCTTAAACGGGAATGATTAGAACATGATTGCTGCAAATCTAAGAGTTGCGTACACAAACTAAGAATTATCTGACTGATGGAAATATATGATGGAGCCTAGTCATAAAGTGCCAACTATTCCCTACATAGATATGACTAATAGGGAGACAAGAACTTAACCTCTTGGATTTAATTGAAGTGCCACACATAGCACTTAATTAGAGAAGATCATCGAATACGACATGATAAAAGGGAAAGAAGAAATATAATAGAATATAATTCTATTCAATAAGGATGAAAGCATATGAAATCCAGATTCAGAGGGAGTCTGACATCTTTAGAAAGGTCAAGAAGTTGGAAAAATTCAGCTTCTAAGGAAACAGATGATTCAATTTACTTGTGACAAACTCGATCATATTGATCGAGAGGGAGTTCACTATTGAAGGGAAAACAATTCTGAGATTATAGAAGTGGGAACTCGTGGATAGAATCACCGATGAGATGCACGTAGATAGAATCCCTAATTAAAGCATTACATATATCATGAGACTACAACTCATTGAGATAAACATCATACTAGAGGTCTTTATTATCTTCCCTCAAGTCCAAGAGGGAGTGTTAATGTTGTGGCCTTGGAAAAGATCAAAATACATCTTATGCTAGCTGATGTAACTTTATGACTATTCAGATTATTCGTATTGGTTCTCTCAGGAAGGAAGGTATGAAGTGACATCCTACAGTGACACTGAGTTGAGTATATAAACAGTGTATGCCTTCGTGACAGAGGGAGAAGCTAAAGGATCTGCATCAATGGACATTCGAGGATCTTGATACAGAGGGAGTAGATCATGTTTTGTTGGTTCTCTAGTAATCAAGAAATTGTAATAGAGAATTATGATTATTACCATGTGAGAAGGCTATATGTCAGAGGAAGAAGCTAGAAGATCAAACTAAGTTGGCACCCCAGGATCTTGGTCATACAAATTATTCAAAAAGACAAAGGAACATGAGTTTAGAATCAGCAATGATATCTTGGTTCAGCAGAAAACAGTCTGCTATTGCTTAGAGTTCTACACAAGCAGAATATATGTTTGCCTCTATGGGAGCTCGAGAAGTAGTATGGTTAAGGAAGCTATTGTTTGATCTCCTTGGAAGACCCTTGAAAGCCACCATTATTTATTGTGATAATCAAAGCTGCATCAAACTCTCAGTAAATCCATTCTTCCATAATCGATCAAAACACATAGAGATTCCTTACCATTACATAAGAGACATGGTTGACAGGAACATCATTAAACTGGTTTATATCAACACTGAGGAACAGAATGCTGACATCTTTACTAAACCTCTTGCAAAATTGAAGATAGATTATTTCAGGAGAGAAATTGATGACAATCTTCTGTGTAAATAATTAAGGTTACTATCTTGACAATAGTTAACCAAGCTTCAAGATTGACACCCTAATAGGGTTGTCCTGGATTGTGCCGGATATCTTGAAGTTTATGTTGGGATGTTATTACTGGATTGTGTAATAACTCATATATCATGATTGACACCCGAACGGGTTGTCCTGGATTGTGTCGGATATCATGATATTGAAATGTCTAAGTATAAATCATGACTAAGACTTCTATAATGTTGTCCTGAATTGTGTCGGTAATCATGGTATACTGACTTTCTACAATACATCTTAAATCCTCTCTTACTAAGAGGGAGTGTTGAAATAAAGCTTCATTCGTGTTTAAGTATGTTGATGATCATAAGCCATGGTGGATCCACCAACTGAGAAGAGTCAAGGTGGATATCATATGTGTGACTTTATGGGCCCATTCATTTTGTGTTATATTATGAAAGGTGACGATCTTCCATATGTGTTGGGTTACTAATGCTAGGTGACGACTTAGACAATAGCTTAACCTAGTGTCAGGTATGACTATGTATCGTAGTCACTAGTCCTGACACTGAATTTTTGGAGTTGTTAAATCCAGTTCCGAATTGGCCGGGGATTATAACATGTGAATCAAGATTAGACTACATTAAGTTGTTGTCCCGGAATATGCCGGATATCTTGATCATGGCGATGTTATTACTTAGTCTTATCAAGATTCACTAGATTAAGTTACTGTCCCGGAGTGTGCCAAATATCTTGATCCTAGTAATAACAATCATATCATGATTGACTCCATTAAGTTATTGTCCTGGACTGTGTCGGATATCATGATATTGAGATACCTGACTTATCATCATACATTAAATTGTTGTCCCGAAATTTGCCAAAGGACATGATGATGAATTCAAAAGTATTGATTAAATCCTCTCTTGCTAAGA
>MU226817.1:643628-656359 GCA_018584345.1 Thuja plicata
AACTGGAAATGACTAGGCCAAAACACTCTAGGATCCCCTTAAACCCTTCGTTAGCCCTCGGGACCATGTAGAACAAGGCTAACGCACACACACTTGGTCAACTGCTAAAGTGGGGACATTACAACATACTCGGATCCCATGTGTCAAAGGGTTGATTGCATTGTTCAAAAATAAAGTGCTCGTTGTCCTCGTCATGAGTAGTTACCTCTGTGAGAGAGTCACTCCCAAACACACTACCATCGATGTCTTCGTAAACACAGACTTGTCAACATTAACTATCTGCATGTCCAAAGAGTCTTTTGAAACTTTGTCACATGGTCTTTAAGAATCAAGGCACTATCTCCATTCGAATGACCTGCTATGAACCTATTTTCATTGTCTTATTTCTCATTATTTCTTGCATTAGAAGAATCCTTTTCATTTACTTGTACTTTCTTTTAAACATGGATCTTAACCACCCAAAATGCTCACACAGGTACTTTAAATTTTCCCAACTCTCTATAATTTTGACAACTCTCACTTTGATAACTTTACTTCAGTTCTATTAGATCTTCTAGTTGTTGCTCTTCAAAAGTCTTCATCTTCTTACTAAACCCTTTAGGATGACAGAATACACTGCTCTGATACCACTATAATATGCTGCCCTTTTTTCCTTTGATTTTTTTTTGGTGTTTCTTGTGTTTTCCAATGGTTTTGAGACCATAAACAAAGTGCAGGTAATAAAGTAACTTACAGCAATTTAACAACTCAGAAAACTAACAAAACTCAGAAACATATGAAGCTGAAAATTCCAAATTTTAGTTCTGATTTGAAAATACACTTTTTCCCAATAGTAAGAGCAACCCAAATTATTAAATAGCATTACATATCTAATTCAAACATACCCAAAAAAATGCAGCATTGAAATCACTTGAGTTGTTCATGAAATTTGCAAGTTGTCACTCCCAAAATGGATGCCAAACTCCAGAAATAATAAAGGAGATTATAACAACGTAGTTTCCATTCAACGTGCCCCCAAACCGCTGAAGAAGACACCAAAACCCTACCCGTCCAACTCTAGAAATTGCATGTCCCTCCTTAGCAATGTACGTCCAACAAAAGAAATGAATAAATAGCAAACCCTTCCTCTTAATCTTCTTCAATCACTCTCTAACAAACTGATATGCAATAAGCCTCTATCAAAACTGAAATAAACTCCACAAGTATGCCCAACTGTGAACTCTGAAATGAAATCACCAAGATATTCTCCAGATTGTGTCTTTCAACAATGTAGAGAATGTTGCCAATAAGGAGTTTCGTCCTCACAAACCTTGAGTTGAACCAAGTCCAACTATAGAACTAAATAAGGTTTCCTCGAAGAGGAAAAAAATCAGAACTAATAAACTCAACATGCCCAAGCGAGAGCAACAATCCTCATTTTATAGCTTTTTGGCTGCTTTTCCAAAAAAAACACTTTTTTGTTTTTTCGCTATTTTTTCAAGAAACGTTTTTTTTCCCTTTTTCATTGCTTCTTCGAAAAAGCACTTTTTGCTTTTTTGTTATTTTCAATATGTGAATACTCAATTGTAAACCCACAATTTTGATATCAATCTTCAAAATAATCAATCTATTTGACATAAAGAATCTTTTGCATCTCTTGTTGACACCAATGACAACTCTAGCTAACAATATCCCCCTTTGTCATTGATGTCAAAACTCCAATCTGCAACAAAACCTGTTCAAATCAAAATTTGAAAACAAAATGACGCATATTATCGGGTTCCAGAAATCATGTATAAGTCTGCAATATAAGTTTAAATTGTTTACAATGCACAGTTCATAAATTATCACAAACACTTGAAGTGAATAAGCGAACATGATTTTTCAGCTCTTAACACAAAACTCTTTGAGTTAAGGAATGTGAAGACTTCCATAAATTGGCGTAAATACTAATGAAGCAGCATAAGTTTTCCTTTTGGTTCACAAGGTTATAAAGAGTCCTATTCGGAGCGGTTTCAGAACGTGTTCGCAATAACATTATGTATTTGTGAAAACCTCTAGAGTATCCTTTACAGAAGTAATGCATGGGCAAAGGAATGAAAGGAGTAATATTCACAGTTACAGAATTCCTTGAACGGCGTCAAGAATAAAAACAGCGAACTATAAATTTGTTGATTGTACCTTATCAAGAGTATTTCATTTCGTATTGATTACTGTTGTTGAGTATATCGGGCAATATTTCTATTCAAGTGTTATTGCAGAAGCATTGTTCTCAAGTATCGTTCTTAAGAATATCACTGACATTAGTCTGAAGGGTTCATCGGGTTGTTTTGTTGTATTTGCAATTAATGTGATCGAACATTGCTTATGGATATTCACATATCGAGCTGCCAATTTAGTTGATTTGGTTGTGTGGTTGGTGTAACTATGTTGGTCAGGAAGGAGTATGGAGGTTCGATGGAGAGAGAGTGTGAATGGGGATCACTGAATAGAGGCATATCATACAAGTCCGATGAAAGAGTTGAGTGTGCATCATTGACAAGAAGTATTAAGGCTCATGTGAAGTGAGTGGATGAGGATCGCTGATGCAGTTCATAAGCCCGATGAAGGAGAGTTTTGCTTGGAAGATTTGTTGATATGCAATAGAGACATAATATTCAAAGTCAAGTGAAAAAGACTGTAAGTTATGTGCAATGTCCCTTTCCTATTTTTCCCTAAAGCACAATTGCACAAGATTAGGGTTAGAGTTTACTATATATAGGTTTTTCTTCAATTGTGTAATCCATAATTTGAAATCCTGCAACATAGTTAGTATGCATTGATAATCATCATGTCGTAGTTAGACTTTTTTAGAAACAAATATGAACAAATCAATAGTGTTAAAGTTAACATTAAGGTGATTTAATCATAGAAGTGTAGGGTGATTTGATGAGGTGCCCCAAAAACCTCCTACCCTAGGCCCAAGAGCGGATACATTATTCCCCCTTGTCCTCATGTAGCCTTGCCATACATATGAGGTGGTCTACCTAGTGCGGGTACCTATCACTGTTCTCCTCTATCTCTAGCCTCCTACCCTAGGCCGAAGAGCGGATACATTATTCCCCCTTGGCCTCATGTGACCCTTGCCATGCATATGAGGTGGGCTGCTCACAATTCTACTAATCATGATTACTTCACTTTCCCCATTAGGTTTAATTATAGCAATTTGAAAATGCGCATAACGTCTCGGTCTTATACATTCTTTCTATATTAAATCATTACATCATCAATACCCTTATTATTGCTAAATGAAGTAATTGTAAATTTCATATTAGATCATTGATATATATACAAGCATATTATATATATATATATACACATACATACATATATGTATATATATACACATATATACATGATCACTCATTGTAATCTAGATATCTATAGTACACAATGTCCAAATAATGATAACATAATTACTTACCATCCAATATTTATATCAAATAACACCAAGATATCAATAGACAGAATTTACTCTCTTTTTGCTTTTCCTCATTCTCCTTGTCGATGATGATGTTGAAGGAGTTTGATTTGACTCTTGTATCTCTCGAGTTGAAAAGATGGAAACCTTTGAGTTTGATGAATCATGTCTTTGCATCTCTTCATAACTATTGCTAAGCCTTTTATTATGATCATTGTCTACCTAATTGCTATTATTCTCCATGCTTAGTAAATGGTCAATGTTTATCAATTTATTATTATCAACTCTATTAATAAGTAATAAATATATACTTAGTCTATTTCTTGTTCACTCACTAATTACAAATAAGAGGATAGGGAGTGTGCGTAGGAAGAGGCGGGAAAATCGGTCACATGATGGAAAGATCCTGAGATAGGTAGAGCCTTGAGGGAATCCATGTATCGATAGTGCAAACATCCTAGCATAATAAATCTACCATCTTTCTTAATGTCTGTGATTAGGACTGAAGTAAGGAATTAGAGCTTGATTATATATTATGAATCAAAGATTATTCTTAATATAATATGATTTAAATACATAATGGCGTATGATAATTATTGGGAAATGGCATCCTCCTAGTATGAAACATTACAAATTGTCATTTCCAAGTGCAATCAAACCCTAATGGGGAATTTAAGAGAAAATTAAGACCTTATTTGGGGACATTACTAGTGGTGATTGCTTGACAGATTTCCAAGCAGATCAAAGTGCTAAAGATGACAATGGAGGCCAGTCAGTCAATTAGCATTTGAGCGTAAGTGGATCTGTATTTGCAAAGTGAGTTGTATGTTTCAGATCATACTACTGTTACTTTCTAACCATTGTATCAGTCAAAATCCTTTTAACCAAGGTTGACCGAACAGTCATTTGTAAATCCTTTAATCAAGGTGATATTCTAATGGAATGATCTAAGCCCTCTAACAAGGCTCACTTTGAACAGGGTGATTAAATCCTTTAACAGGGTCACATTTAACAGTGTGTATTGTAACCTTTAACAAGGTTGGCTCCTCACAGAGCTCACTTGAGAAGAGTGAAAGATTGGTAGCATGTTACTGGTGGTTTTTCCCATATTGGGTTTCCACGTTAAATCCTGGTGTCATACTTGTGTGAATGTTATTTGATGTTTTGTACTGTTGAGAGTTTTATATTCTGCAAGTTGATTACTTTAGGACAGTGGACTGCAAGTTTATGTTATTGATTTTATGCTATAGAGACCGAGTGGATTGTTGAGTAGATCTAAGTTGGTTGAAGTGTTTAAAAGTTCAATTGGTACATTTGGACCTGAGGATAACTAATTCACCCCCCCCCCCTCTCAGTTATTCTAAATCATTCTAACAATGCTCCCTTTCGTAACTTAAACACAGAATTAACATTTATNGATAACTAATTCCCCCCCCCCCCCTCTCAGTTATTCTAAATCATTCTAACAATGCTCCCTTTCGTAACTTAAACACAGAATTAACATTTATTATTACCCACGGCATCCATGCCGATAACAACCTCGATGGCAATGTGCACAGAGCCAATAACATGTTCGGTGATAACAATCAAGTTAATCATATTAATGCATTTGTATGGCCGATACTCATAATTGGTAAGAAGCATCGATACTTATTAATGTTAGTATCGATATTCTTCTATCGATACTAATGATCGATAGAATAATATCCATACTCATATTAATGAGACTGATTCTTAATCGACTCATTTTGTATTATCAATACATTTAGTCAATCCGATTTATTATATGATTATGATTTACATCATTAATAATTATATTTAATTTATGTATTTATAGAATACATGCATATATGTATAATAATGAAACACTTCTTTATTATATATATATATATATATATTCATAATGATAACTTACCTGATATTAATTATGTCAATTATAATCATACATAGATTAGTCATGTATGTTATTTCATCGACGGAATTTCTCCGACAAAGCTAAACATCATTAACAGCAAGGACCCCAGTAGATTCCCTCACTTTACCTATTAAGAAAAAATCAATGCTTTTGCAAGGTTGGGCATTATAATTTGCGAAGTACCGTTTCCTATGCTCCAGAGTTTCGAAGACAGGGACGACAGGACATGTTTCCAGTATGGGTACTCTTTAGAGCCAATTTTTTGGGGACGGTAGGGGATGGCTATTAAAAAAATAGGGGAATTTTTATCTATAGAGAAATTTCAAATATGCATAGAGGCATTAACATAACTGCTAGATTACCAATAAAGGTTTCAATTTTTGAGCAACACAAGTCACTTTCATAGAAAGGTAAAATGCTGAAAAATAAAATCTACCACAACAACTCAAACCTTACAAAGCAGTTGTTGGCCTCATATTTTCCACTAGATGTTATCTTGTCCCATGTGTCTATCCTGTAGCATGTTTTGTTTACTATTATTCAGCCATATTGTAATAAAAATCAAGAAATATATGTTCAATACATTCCACAATGTGTGAATAGGAACAGGTCACATAATTAAATTGCTATCGATTGCCAACAACCATGAAAGGGAAATGTTGTAGATTATAAAGACTAGCAACATGAAAACATAGATTGTCACCAATATCAGACGTTTACCACAAAAGGATTTGTAATGTCCCTTTATTTAAGGAGGATTATTTGATATTTTGGCCCCGTCCTAGTTGTAACTTCTAGCGACACTTTCCTTGGCGAGGACCTATTTCAAATTCATTTTTGTGGCACCAATTCTTGCTAGCCGACTTGCTTGATTTGTAATGCCTTGGCATCATACTTATATCCGCTTTGGGGAGAGCATCATCATCATCGATCATCTCATTGTTTTTACTACTTGCAATTCCAATTTGGAAGTGGTTCTCTAAGCTTGCAGTTTCAGAGGTGCAAGACCCTCCCTAGTCTGCCGAATCAATTTTGTGAAGTCTCCATTGGAGACAAAATTGTAAATCTGGAGCCACTGTCGATTTGACGATTCATTGAAGAATTACGATATCTGAAATATTATTATATTGTTACCTTTCAGAAATCTGGTATATTGGATGTGATATAAAACATCTTCAGACTATGATTCAAAAAGGGCAAAACTTTGATAAATAATATTGGCAGAACTGAAACACCAGCGAATGATTGATTCATAGCATATTTCATTGTTTAATTGTGTGGCTTATATTGGTGGAGCGACTTGGTGAAATCATCGATTATATCATGAGCTATTGTTGCCGTTAAATATTTGCCAAGGGAACTTTAATATATGATTGGAATGCTGTGATTCAACTGTATTGAGACTTTATTCTTCGGGACTCGTGAGTTTTGATATATTAGAATACATATATCTGAAGACCAAAGGTGCGTCCACTGAATATTAATATTGCCATTTATATCAAAAGTTCACATTGGGTTGTATAATATTTTGGCAGCGACACTATAGTTTGCATTATTCTAACGCCCTAATGTTTGGAGGTTAGATATACGCCGCTAAGTATATTGAACAAAACACATTAGGGAAATATTGAAGCGGTGACTTTATAAGGTGTAGAATTATTGATATTATGTAGATATTCCAATAATTCTGATGTCCGCTGATCATATTATATTGAAACTTGAATACTATCGAAGGATTGCTTATTTGGGCAGAGACTATAGTAAAGGTTGGCAGATTAGAATATATCTTCGTAAATATTGAAACTCAAATACCATCGAAGGCTTAATTATTTGGGCGGAGACTATAGTAAAGGTTGCCAGATTGGAATATATCTTTGTAAATATTTGTCGTGTGTGGCTATCTCTTCTATATTACAAGCTGAAGACTCCATTGCCAGGCGCAACTTGTGGCAGACCGTGGATGAAGGTGGAGAAGTGAGATCGTGGCCTCTATCATTGCCAGCGCTCATCTCAGAGTGGGGTCGACTGGTGCCAGAGGTTCCTTGTGGAAAGGTAATATTTGATCTGAATTCAGAGCAATGCCACATTGCTGTTCATCACCACTGGTTTTGACTGAGTTCCTCAACATTGCACATAAGGTCAGGTGTTTATACATTCAGTCTCAATGATATTGTGGTAATGAATAGAAGTCTATTTTTGAAATACAGTAAGATTTATACTGTTTTTATCCATAGTTTATAACATGCCAAGAGAATTGTAACTCAATCTAATACATTCTTCTGTAAGTAAGTCGTCTGACAAAATGTTGATATAGTAGAAAGCAAGAAAAGTGTGTTAGAATCAATTAGGGATATTTCAGAATTATGTCTCATTTGTTCTCCAATATGTATGCAGTTGCTCAATTTCAAGATTCCCAGTTGAAATAATTATACTCAGTTAACATAATATGATCTTTGCAAAAACATCCATGGTAACTGCATTTAATGGCATGGATGTCTTCAATTTTTAATAAACATCACAAATCTTATTCAAATGTAGGGGCACATAACAGAAATTTTAAATTGTAAACATTAACAGTGAGGTTATATCACAAATTTCAGTTCCATAGGAATCAAACATTCCGCATGATGCATTGTGATATAAAGTCATACCTATCAAGTAGCCAATAGCTCCTACGAACAAACTTTGGATTGTCCTCGCCATGAGCATAATAAACATGGATTCTCTCTTCATTGCCAACCTAGTAAACATTGTGAAAAGAAAGTTATATCTTTATGTCCCGATTAAAATTTCATATTGCCCATGTAAATAGGCGCTGCCTGGACAACCATAACAAAAAAAACCATTTTAAAGGCCACTATTGACCAAATAAAATCAATACAAATTCTATATGGTTACCAAATAGCATCATATCAATGCATAAAGGGTCTTCAACTTAGTTATTCATTTCAAAGTAATCTAAAAACTAAAAAGGACAGATAGTTGGCACTGTAAATCAGATCCAACACTTTGCAGCTAAGAATATAATCTTTATAAAAAGGCAGTTCAATCAAAATGAAAAATCATTCAACTAGCGAAAAATGCACTCACAATGTAGACATTAGTACAAACTAACAAAAAAATCCCTAAGGTAAGGCATATTAACAATAAATAACTGAAACCCATACAAGTTTATTCAGCTATCAATCTTTGTTCCATATCAACAGTCTTAACAGAATCCTTCCACAAATACATCAGCTTTCAAACTTTGCAAATGAAATTGAGTGCTTACTTTAAGGTGCTCATGAGCTTCTTTGACAGTTTTTCCATCCTTTTTCTTCTGCCATGCATGACCATCCTTCCTAAAATTTCGTAATGCTTTGCGATCAAACATAATTAAAGTACCACCTAAAGAACACCAAACTGTTAAAAGACAACAAAATCCAAAAAAAAGAGATCCTAAAGAAAGCCACCACAAATGCAATAAAATTTCTTGTTTTTCATCATATAGTTGTCATGGAAATTATTCTTGACAAAGGTCTACCATCAAGATGCTTACTGACTTACCAAGTATTCCTATATTTGGTCAAGATATGATATCTTACACGGTACCATTCAGTTTGAGCATGCTTGTTGTTGACATACTTCAGCACAGTTAGGTTTAGTAATATCAGAACAGACACAGAAAAATGGACACCAAATAATACAATCTAGTTAGATCTATCATTATGTTCATTAGGTGCGTGTAATGTCACACTAACAGATCCACAATTGACCACACCTTTACACTATACAATACAAAGGTCATGAATCAGACCCAAATTTTCAGCAATTCAGAAATTTGATACATCCTTTTCCAGACAATTATACCACAAACTATGCATTGCATAATTATTGCAGATGCAATATGATTCCTTACATATATTACACAAAAGTTGGGATGCAATGGTTGTAAACAACATCTTTGCCTAATAATTGCATATCGATTAACATAGTCAACAATGTTTTTTCATCTGAATCAACCACCTTGAAATGCTTAGTATCTGCATTCAACGAGCATAAATAAAGAAATTTTAAATTAATAACTAGCTAATTTCATATATAGATTAAACACCAAATAAATTAACCTCCCACAGATCCCAAAGCATTTGGGTGGCATCTACATCGCCAAATCTAGAAAATATCCAAAATATCATTTTTTGATCTTTTCTACATCCTTGTAATTTGCACTTTCAAAGGCCTGTGGAGCAATTGTAGCCCCCAATTTGTCAAAAAAGGTATTCTCTTCACCTCTTTGTCACTCTGCATAGATGTTTAGGAGATACGTTAGGACCCACCAAGTTGTGGTACCAAAAGTAAATATTTTTGCACATTTTGTTTAATTTTGTAGCTAATATGTCCTCGTCTAGCTGTCCATTTCAATTTCCAACAAGCTCTTACATGTAATGAATCTTTGGTTTCCAAAAACCATAGCTTAGAGGTCTTGCTAAATTTTTGGTCGATTTAGTTGAAATTTTATATATTGCTTGTTTTGAATTAATGAAACAAAATTGTAAACATGTATCCCTTCCATGGAGTTAGCCAACTTATATAAATCCTCTATTCTAAATAAGAGCTATTTCATAATTTGCATATTGTTTGTTCCATAATTACAATGCCACCAATCCTTCACTAGGTATCGTCCTCCAAATTCCCAAACTAATTCAGATCAGTGGTATCAAACTGTGATCGCTCCTATATGTCACATCAGACACAGTGGTGTCAAAAGCTTCGATTGAAGACAATAGACACATCAAATTACCCTCCTTTGAGGTGCACGCAACTACCAATGGCTGAAAAATGGACTGGCTCATAGACCCCTTCAAGTTGTTGGTTGAAGATGCTTTGAAAAGACAACATCAGAGATGATGAACCAATTCAATCAGCTGCTCAAGAAAAACCAGGATACCCTGCAACCAAACAAAATGGGAATACCATTAAGTGGTCACACCTCTTTCAAGGTACAGGTAGATTTTTATATCACAACTTTTGAAGTAAAATTTGAGGTAGATGCTATTGGTGATTGGTATCAAAATTGCAGAAAAAAATAAATATATCACTTCTTAGATGCTAAGAAAATAACAGTTGCCCTCCTCAAAGGTAAGCCTCATGTGCAACAACCATGGGAGACTAACTTGTTGTCCAAGAAGAAATATAGGGGAAACCGTAATAGTTGAGAATTTGATGCAGTGATGTATGAGAATCCCACATGGGAAGACTTCATGGAATATATTGATTACTTTCCTAAAGAGACATGCGGAAATAAATATGCTATGGCAATTGCTTCGGCAAACAAAGCATTTCTCAAGTCATGACTACATTGACACCTTCCACGCATTATCAATAAATCTTGGCATCTACGATACAAAGAAACATCAGATCTTGATGTGCCATAGTAGACTTCATCAATATGTTTAGAATGAGAAGGCCTTTCTAAATATTCACACCTCAGGGACTGCCTTTCAAATGTGTAGTGATGATTGAAGGCAAACTCGACAAAAAGGAATGAAGGAAAATTTTACAAACAACCAATTAAAGTGTGAAGGTAGTAGAATTTAATGTCCCCAACTTTGACCTTACATCACTAGCACTTCTTCAATTTTGTGAACTCTCTAAAAGAGATAAAATTGCAAAATTATTCTTATAGATTGGATTCATGATAATCAACCTTATGAAGGAAATACATAAGTGATTAGATGATCAACCCCATAAGTACAATGAAAGAGGCAGCAAGTGCAAAGACCAAGACTAAAATGGAATAGCAATGATAGTCCTTATGAGAAGGTCGATACTCAAGCTTATTGATTATACATGAAGACCAAACCATAAGACTATTAAAGAGAGACAAATTAATTATAAATATGACATCAAAGCAAACATTGATTCAACATATAAAGTAGGTCTTTGTATGCACCAATGGATGATCAAGATCAGAAGAAGGCACTGGTCGACCGAGCAAAGGATTAACATGGTTCCCTGCCAATAAGTAAGAATGACAACATTGATATTGACAGTGAGTAGAAGATTGAATTCCATAATCTAAATATCAACTAAGATGTGGCCCAATATCAGGATGAAATATCATCTTATATCAAGGTATTGGATATGATCACGAGGATATCAATTAAAGACAGGGATTAAAGAGATCAATGAGGAACAACAGCAATATTGACCAAGTATAAGAGAAGCATCAACCTGCATAATAGTCATCACAGCAAAGGCACGTACAGATTGACTAAGCTTGAAAAGGATATAGTATGGAAGAAGGATAATAATAATCACAGCAACTATCGATCAAGGATTAGTCAAGATTATTAAAGGAGAATAGCTATCGGTTGGCAAACAAGCATAATCGATATCCTTATTTAACAAAAGCTAATCGACTTATTATCTCGTACGATAATAAAGAAATAATGTGGATCAATCAATAAACATAATGATATTAGTGATTTGGTGAATCATTGCTTATGCAAAGGAAATGGCAATTATACTAATCAAGTATCAATGATGATCAATAATCATAAAGACTGTTTGATCAATAACAAGAGTCGATTATGTATGTACAGCAGTGATTAAGGAGATAAATTTAATATCGTTATAAGGAATGATTATGAAAAGGCATGATGATAATCATTAATGAACCAATTACTATTGTTATGAAAGAGTGTGATCAATATGAAGCAGTCGAATTTGTTAACCATCATTATTAAGTGGTTTGATAGTGATGAGAGAAGTGTCCCCTCATTGTCAAGGGATGCCATCCATTCAGTTTTGATGGATATAAAAATAAGATCTTTCCCACTCCATTCATCGTCGAACATTTCCTCTTTGTTGGGAATATAGGATCTTGTAATAGGGAAAATCTGATTTATATAAATGTTCTGCTTAATACTTATTTGACTGTGTCATGTATATTTACATATACTATATTGTATGTTGCAGAGAGAAGACAATGCCGTGATTATTGATTGTCTTTCCCAGCCCACACAACACGTATAAATATCAAAGTGAAGAGGCACGACTGTGTAAGGACATGACCCTACGTGGCTAGGGCCACGTCGGGCCATGTCTTACACAGCCGTGTGTTATATTAATACCGTTTCATAATTTACGGTTTGACTGTGAACGTTTTTATATATTACGCAATCCTTATAACAATGTTTGTGAATAACCATTAGTTAATGGTTATCGTAACACATTAACGATGTGTTACGATAACCACTAACTACTGGTTATTATATAATCGACTAAGTCGATCTCAACAGTGACTGCATGATATATAACGTGAGCCCCGATAATTCTCAGTCAACTATGATATGTTTATTAATATTAAATTATATATATATATATATATATATA